>JBBMKA010030286.1:0-24719 GCA_037833695.1 Sechiopsis laciniata
AAATAAAATCTCATGGTCACAATGGTTCATTCCTAAAAAGTTATCAATACTTTCATTTCTTAGTTTAATCATTCTTAATATAAATTTATGAAACTTTAATTATTTAGAGATTTAGAGAGATGAGAGATCTCACATTAACATACATTCATTGCATTTATAATTTTACATTTATTAATAACAACTAATATAAAATTATGTGTTTCTTTATAGCAATATCTACATCAGTATAGTATTGAAATAACAAATAAATTTAAGGGAAAACTAGGGAAATATCTAAATTTGAGATAAATGTTAAAGAAATGTCTACAATATTAGATTTTAAATAAATGTCTTTTTTAAAATCTGAAAAATTAATTATTAATTTATAAATACCCCTCTATTTAATTTTTGTTTTTGATGAAAAAAATATTTGAAATCTTTTTTTTCTCAACCTTGGAAAAAAACCTTAATATTTAAATTGGAAAGCATTCTTAATCTTTAACCAAAAAATGAAAATTTTAAATTTATTTTTAAAAGATAAAAAAGAAGTATATTGTTAATTATTTGATTTTTTTTTTTTTTTTGAGATTTGGGATGAATGTTTAATGTCCATAATCTGAGATCACAGGTCCACATAAATAAATATTTTTATATCGAAACGAGTAACAAATATAAAAATATAAAGTGAATTCACTTGCAAACTGTCCCTTGCATATTGAAGATAGATGAGCAAAATAACTAATAAGCTTGTGCGATTAACTAGAATGCATGTATAGCATAAATTTCCTTGTGTACACTATGTAGGTTTTTATTTACATGTATTGTTCACTGTTTTTGCATCTTCTATTCCTAGTTATATATCCGTATATACTAATACATACTTTAGCCAGAACGCATCAGTTGGTTTACATCGTCAACCAAAAAATGGAAAATTTAAATTTATTTTTAAAAGATAAAAAAGAAGTATGTTGTTAATTATTTGATTTATTTTTTTTAAAAAAAGATTTGAGATGAATGTTTAATCTCCATACAGTACACATCACATGTCCACATGAATGAATACTTTAATATTGAAAAAAGTACCAAATATAAAAATATAAAGTGAATTCACCTACAAACCGTCTCTTGCATACTGACTATGGATGAGCAAAATAACTAATATACTTGTGCAATCAACTAGAATGCCTGTATAGCATAATTTTCTCGTGTTGTACTATGTAGGTTTATTTACGCGTATTATTTCATGTTTTTGCATCTTCTGTTCCTGGTATCCACATACATACTTCAGGCAGAACACATCAAATGGTGTATACACCGTTTGCAATCCCATTGAACATTTTCACATCTTTATCCTCTGTTATCGGTATACCATTTGCTTTGTCAACCCCATATTTGAAAGAGAAAGGCTAGACACTCTCGGACTTCCATTCAATTCAAGACGTGTAGTGAAAGTGGATAAAAGTGGGTCGTGGACGATGTCAACACATATTGTGCAGTAATTTGAATATACATTTGGGTCGTCCCAAACCCTGTTAAAAGCAATTGTAATTGGCGTCGCTTTCTTTGACAAAGAAATTGATGAACATCAAACAAAAACTTATGAATACCTTAACTAAATGAAAGTGAGATCCAACAAGAATCATGAAATATCTTGGGTGCTCAATTTATCCACAATCTAAAAACAACAAAATCAAGATCGAAGGTGGAAGTGGGCAAGTGGGAGTGAGATCGATCTACTGTTGAAGAATATGGCAAAAGTTGGATATAGTGAACTACAAAACGAATAAATAGATAAAGAAAAAAAAATTAATGGCTGAGATTGAGTGTTGAGGGGATATAGATATTGTTTATTTGTGTAAGGACCCGATCTAACCTCGAGTCTCAACCTAGGTCCTTAACTCTACATGCATGAAAATATTGACAACCAAGGCATGCATAAAGAAATCGACAGTGAAATCCATAAAGTCTCAATGCATAAAATAGGAGTTCGAAAACCACCAAAACAAAAGTAGTAAAGGGTACCCATAAGTTCAAAAACATAAATCATGGAAGTACTAAACAAGTCTAAATATGCCCTTGAAGTAGTTCATGAAGATAAAGACTAAAAGACACAAAAGTAAATGTAGTAGGTCCCATGGTCATCTCTAGCTCCGTCGATCATCCATCTCGGTACAGTCTAGTAGTACCTATGGGAATTCCACAGTGGAAAGGATGAGTTTTGCAACTCAGTAAGACTCCCTTAGCTCAAGGATAGGCATGCACAAGAATACAAACATCAGCAAACAAGTATGATCAGCAACACAATCGAATGGTATACAAAACCTGAGCTCCTGGGTGTTAGGTTATGAAACATCATCCTTGACCTACACCTCGCAGAGGAGTCTAAAGGTCCATAGATCCAAGAACAACAGTCCACAAGAGTCCTCTGACTCGAGGATAATTTGGGCAATCTACTCCATGTCGAGCGATCAAACGGGCCGAGCAGCCTGTCGACAAACAGGTCTCATACTCACGATGAGAGGCGGGTCCATACCAATCAACAAGAACCATATCAAGCCCATACAACATACTTAGAGAGTGGCCTAGACTACTAGTAGAAACAGTCTAAGGCCATGAGCCTGGTCGGCCGACCATCGACAAAAGTTCTGCGGAGCAAGGATATCTCCAAGATGGATTGTGAGCACGAATATCATCATTCACACCCACCTAATAGTCTCATCTATCAGATCTCCATGACTCGTTTGGTTCCAACGAGGCATCGAGTCGTGCATCAAACATCATGCAAGTCCACAGTTGGACATATGAACCATATGCAACTCTACCATATCAGGCATACATACGCGAATCATGTATCACTAGTCATACACGAGACAAGGCATGAAATCTATATGTTCTCAATGCAATCAAATGCAATATACGATGCACATGGTTATCGTTAGGCGAATTCCAAACACACAAATTAAGAAAATAATAATGACGTAAGAATGATGATGTGGCAACTCTGATCTCGCCGTAGTGAAATCTTCACTCTGATTAGGCGAAGTTTGTGTGTGATCACCAAAGGTTGTGCAAGTATACACAGTCTTTATTGTAGCAAGTTTTAATGTAAGTAAAAGTCATCTCCACAGGGATTAGTTATTAATACAATGCTGCAGTGAAATGAAGAAAGTCAAGTAACGGGTGAAAGTGGTTGTGATGAGTCTAAACTAAGCGAAATAAACGTAATGTAATTTAAATTAGATGTAAATGCATTAGAAGGAGAATAAGACTTTCAGAGAGTTTCGCTTCGGCGGAACGACATTCAGCTAAGACGCAAACAACTGATGGCTTCTCTTTGGCTCTCTCGAGCGTTAGAAGTTGGCTCTTTCGAGATTCTGGTTTGGCCCTCTCGAACCCAAACAACGCTAAGATTTAAGCAAAACAGTACTAGGCGAACCTTATCTCTAAAATTTTTTTGATTCGCAATCAATCTTATCTCTAAGCAAGCTTGCTAGTCCTAATGTTATACATGCAAGTTCCCTCTATTTCTATTCTCTCGAAACGAAATAAAGACATACACACAGTGGATCAGATAGAATGTATTTCGAATTCACACAACATGCCTAATAGTTTAACATCTCGCTATACTTTCGCTTAGGCGAACTTCTCCTACTTGCCTACTTCTTTCCAATGACGAACTTAGCTACTCATAACGATAAATAAATGCATAAAAAAATAAAAACCAAAGTTCATCTTCATTAAAATACCAAATAACAACGTTCGCTACAAATAGTGCAAAGACAGAAATAATGGAAGCAATAAAAGGAGAAACAAAGTTTAGAAGAAGCCTGGTCGGAATCGTAAAGAAAAAAAATTCTGATTTGGCTCCGACGAAGTCTCTGTAACTCCGGCTAACTACAACTATGCTAAAGCTAAACTATTGAACAATTGGAAATGCAGAAAAAATAACTAAACTACGGCTAAACTAAGGAAGGTTGATCGGAATTCAGCTTGACGGAGGATCGACCCAAAGACGGAGATCGGCCCAGAATTGGGTGATATTTTGCTCTAAAGGAGAATGCCTCTATTTATACACTAGCTCCAAGCGACAAAGCCTGCTCCACGATCCTGACAATGTTTAAAGCTGCTCTGTGATTGCTTTCCAACCAAAAGGCTGCTTTATTCTGACATTTCTACTCCACGATCCGTATTGTCAGTTGTTAGAGCATCCTTGGCTTCGTTACCTTCACGAGCATATTCTTTCGCTGGAAACTTTGCTTTGACGAAGTTGTTGGCAATTCTTCATGCTATGCTGCTATGTTGGATATCTTCAAGGCACGCTATGTGGCTGCCGTTCGCTTGAGCGAACTCCTAGTGTGAATTTTGCTTCGCTTCATCAGGAATGCTGCAGACAAACTAAAAAATATCAATTCTTTTTAATACCTACAAATTTATACACATTCAAGCATATTTCGCTTCAGCGAACCTCTAAAATGCATCATAATCAGAAAACTAAAGGATGTTTCATTAAGCATAACTTTTGGTATGATGGGGTGAAATTCCATATTAAATTAATTAAATATTAGCAAATTCTTATAAAAATATATTCTTTTTACCTACTTTAACTCTCAATTCTTGAGAGTTATCATGCCCCCAAACTTACACTATTGCGCGTCTCGAGTAATAGCTCCATTTATAATGGAGGGAATTTTATTTTTCCTATTTTCCTTCGCAACAACGAACATTATTTTTGAACTTTGCTAAAGTCATCAACAGATCAATCCGAGAATTTGAAAGTATTTCTAAGTAAAAGTTCTTCTATAACTGAACCATGCTGAGCGAAGCTTTAGATTTTCAAAAACCTCCATTTTACAATTCGCGTTAGCCATTCGTTCGCGAAAACTCCTTTTGGCTTAGACATTCAATTTTTTGGTTCTTCTAGCTTTTCCTAGTCAATTGGATTCAGCTTTTCGCTTTAAGCTCTTCGCTCCCTTTAGGATTGGTACATCTCATCTTTTTTCGAAGTGAAAACTCTCCTTTTACAGTTCGCTGGTGATCCCTCACTTACGTTTCCTGCTATCGCTTGCTCAATTTTCATCGAATGTTTGATATAATGTTAGATACACAATGTTAGAGCAAACGACAGCGGAGAGATACTCTTAGGACTTGGGCTACTAGTCCTTTGATTCACTTCGCTCTCGCGAGTATTTGAGAAAATTTTGAATTTTTTCTATGTTTTTATCCAACCCAGGGTTTGGCTTGCAAATCTCACCTTTTACTTTAGCGAAATGGCAACTATCCAATTAATTTTTCTACGCTAAATTGCTCTTGAAGCATATTTATTTTCTGTGCTTTTCGCGAGCATATTTCATTTTTCATTGCTTCGGCAAACTCCACCCCCAAACTTGGGCTTTTCATTGTCCCAATGAAAACACTCAGCACCCCCAAACTTAAAGTTTGCTAAAAGTTTAAGGCTTGGGTTAAGTCTAATTGAGTTCGCTCAAGCTAAATAATTTCGCAAAATTAAATGTCTAGACTTGTTGAATTTTTGAAAACAATGGCCTCGACTCTTCACAAAATTTCGCTTCGTTCAATTAAAAGTTTCGCGCTAGCATAGAGGAGTTACAAAATTAATTTGCAGAGAAATAAGCTTGAATTACACAGAGAGAAAGTTAATGAGATTCCGCACAGACATAGATAACAAAAGTTTGACGAAGCAAAAGATAATATTATTCACATTTAAGCGTTCTTTTACATGCGAGCTTACAATAGATGAATTTCAAAATGAAGCGAAATGTAAGGATGCAATCATACAAAATTTCAAAGAGGAGAGAAGTAAAGAGAACGAAGGTCTTCCATTATTGCTTAGGCAGATCTTCGCTGGATTCTTCTAGAAGAGGTGGAAGCTCTAGGAAAGGATGTAGCTGGAAATGGCCTCCCTTCAACTGGTTGAGTACTTCTTAAAGAACTCGCTCTCGCTGAAGGCAGCTACTAAGGAAAATAGCGATGAAAACTACGATTTCATCTCTAATTTCCCTTAGCAGCTGAAGTTGCTCACTGCTGCTGGTGCTTGCTGCTGAGGTCTTCTTCACTGGGCGAGATCCTCTCACCGAAGCCTTTGGAGCAAAATTTAAGTACTTCTTTTTGGGCAATAAAGGATCATTAGGCTGGCCCTTTAACCCTTGAAAAAGGCAAAGTACTGATATGAAGTGTGGGTAGAGAAAATAGCTCGTCTTTCACCCTTTCTAAGAGAAAATCTCCCACGCGATGAGCTTCCCAAAATTGATGGATAAGCAGCTCATGATGGAGCAAATTAGCAGGGCTCGCGGAACCGTCAAAGTTGACTCATATGATATTGGCATGAGTAAAAAATTCAAGAATGAGGCCCAAATTCGCCCTACTTCGTTGAGGTTCGTGGTGTGGAAACGGCGAGATTGCGACCCCTCATCCCACTCAGCCCCTTCTACTCCAATGAATTCCAGGCAAGCCTGGAGGTCGTCTTCCGAGTACTCATCCAACAAATCCTCGTACTCAGACTTTTTGTCTTCGAGCCAAAACAGGTCATTCCAAGCCTCAGGAGCCCAGTAATTTCACGGCCACGAACCGTGGCCCTGAAACTGTTGCGGTCCAGTAGGCTGGCATAGAATTCAATCACCCACGTTCGCCTTGCTGAACCGAGATCTGTATAATGCTTCCTCCAATCCTCGTTTCTCAATTTGCTCAATCAGAGCAGGCAGAAATCCTCTAAGATTGGGGTCGAAGGACTACTTGGACAAGAACTTCTTTGACTGATATTCGATGATGTTCTTGTTGATCTTCTACCGCCTGGCTTCGAAGGAGCGACTGCTAATTGTTCCGCTTGGCTCTTTACCTCAGTTGGCTGATTGTGTCGCAGGAGGCGAAGGGGTGATCAATGACTCTGTGACTCTTTTTCCTTTAAGCCCAGGAATGCTCTTCAACTGTAGGCTTCGCTGTACTTGTGCTAGCTCGGGCTCGCTTCTTCCTCTGAGTTTGACAAAGCGAATAGCTCTTCAGCCAATTCCTCGTCAAACTCCTCATCAGAGCTAAACTCCTTCTCACTTAAGTGAATTCCTTTTCCTATTAAAGCTGCAGATTTGCTGCTAGTTGGATCAGCAGCAATTTAACTAGTTGTTAAATGTGCGTCATCTCCAAAAGCTGGTGAATCTTCAGCTTTGCTCTGCTCTCCTGCTTCGTTCTCTGGGCTTTCAAAGTTTTCAAGCTCTTCTACAGACGCCAGACTTGTAACTTCATCCGCCGCGTCTTCTAACTGCTTGCCCTTTTTGCTTGCTGAACCCAGTGCCTGTGCGTTAACATCATCCTGGCAAATTTTCGGTTGTGTATCATCCACCTTGACGCCAAGCTCCTCCACGAATTCCACAGCCTCTTCTTCGTAGTCTTCGCTGATCAATCCTTCGCCGCTAGGCTCAACTACCACTGTACCACTCCCTTTAGCCACAGATGCTTGAGGAGTTTGCCTGGCGCTTCGCTCCGCTCTCCGCTGCTTCTTCGCAGCTGCTTCTTCCTCCTTTTTCTCTTCCTTCTTTTTCTTTTTTCTTTCTTTTTTCTCCTTCTTCTCCAACATTCGCTTGTTTTTCGCCCTTGACCTTTTTAACTCTGCTTCCAGCTCTGCCATTCGCTTATGCAATGCTTCACTGGCGGAGTCCTCAAGCTCAACAGCCTTCTTTGCTGGAACCACAGCGGGAGTGACAGCCTTCGCCACAGCGGGATCGACAAGTGTCTTCTCAACTAGCCTCTTCTCCTCGGCTCTGCTGACTTGACTGAACTGGCTGTTGCGCCAACCTTCTTCGTCGCAACAAGTGTTAAACTAGAGGCTTTTGCGGAGGCACCCTCATTGGCGACTGAATTCTTAGTTCTGCAGAAGGGACAACCAATGCTCTGTCCACCGGCTTCGCTGACTTTTTCAGGAAAATTTTTCTCCGAACTCTCACTGAAGGAGTCTCTGATACTGCGGAGTTGGATGCTGCTTCGCTTGAGGCTTGCATGCGAAGCTTTGCTGTCGCGAGGACACTTAACTTGTTGTTCGATATTTTGGGCTTCTTGGATGAGGTGACAGGGATTTAAGTTCGGAAGGCCATTTAGGAATTAGAAATTTGGTTAAGGGTATTTGGAAGTGGCGAAAGCTTGATGAGATTTTGGGAGCTCGAGAGAAATTTGAGAATTCGGAAGCATAAAAAACAGAAAATGAGAATGAAATTTATAATTTATAGGCTGCGAGGATTAGGGTAACGATCGTCTCGAAAAGCGAAACAACAATCGACGTGTGGCGAAGTCTTAGCTGTTAGATTAAATTTCCTCTTGACACTTGTCGAAACGAGTCAGGTGATTAATGCCACGTGTTTACGACGCACCAGCGATCTGATGACATCATACCATGACCTCACTTCGCCCGTACAAAATTAATTCACAACGACAGCTAATGATAGAAAAATTCGAATTCGACTTCCTCGACTTAGTGAAAATAAAAACAATTAAGCCGCGAAAACTAAAACTATGAATTTAAAACAACTAAGATTAAAATATGTACAAGGTAATTTCTACTAACTTGGCTTGGAGCATATTTTTATGAAGTCAACTTGGATAATACCTTTGCTCGAGCGAAATAAACTCCATCGAGAGGCCAGATAATAATCTTCTGTTGTGCCCCATCCTTGATGACTTGCTTGAGCCTTCGTTGATGCTCAAATAATTTTACGTTTTTACTTGGGACAGAGATCATGAGCAAACATAAGAAATTTACACAATGAGCCACTTTACCTCTTCGATCGTCAAGCCTTCGCTTGAATTTTTCCATTCGCTTGATTTTGCTCCACCAGAAATTTATCAAAGCACTCCTCGGCATTCCCCTTCATTGTCAATCTTTGAGGGCATGGAGGTGGAGGAATTTCAAGTGTGGTAAAATTCTCCTTGGATCCTTCTTCAAGTTGAGGCTTTTGAGACAGATCTTCAACAATGGATTCTTTTTCCTCTTCTATAGGCTCTTGATCAGATTTTTCTTCCTCATTGGCTTTAGCGAACGTTTCGATCACATTTGCTTTGGCAAAACTGCCCACATTTGATTCTTTCATTTTTGCTACTTCGCTAAAAAGCTCGTAATCTTTCAATGTTATAGCGAAAGTTTCCTTCTTGGGCTCATCCACAAGATTCTGCTCAGATTTTGCTTCCTCAAATGTTTCAGCGAAGGTTTCCTTCTCCTTGGGCTCATGTTCAACATTAGCTTAGGCCAACGTAGCAGCAAAACACTTCTTTTCCATGGGCTCGTCCTTCGTGTCTTCCCTTGCAGTCCATGCCTCATCTTCTTCCATCGCAAAAGCTTGACTTTGTTCCATCTCGAGAATGTTCAATGCTTCCATATCTAAGGTATGTTGGTCTAAATGGCTTAGCTCAACTTCATCGGTTAAATACGTTTCGTCTACTTCTTGATTGGTTAAAGTGATTCACTAGTCTTGAGGGCCAGCGTCCATTTTAGCGATGCTTGCTCTAAGCAGATCTTCCAGCGTAGTGTCAGAGCTGGTTGAAGCATAGGCCGAATTAGATAATTCAAGAAATCATCTTGGCCTTGAAAGGCAATGTCCATTTTAGTCATGGATGCCTTAATTAAGATTTCCAAAGAGGTATCCTGATTATGCTCAAGCAGAGGCTACTGAGCGAATTGAGAATTCGCTGAAGCTTCCGCTGTGGCATACTCATAATCAACAAACTCAAGAGTCGAGGCTTGATGGGCTTGAACGATGAAGTCATTCTCAGCTATCGATTCTTTAATAAAACTTTTTAAAAGAGTTTCTACATTAGGCGCAAAATCAAGGGTTGCTTGAGTATCGCCTGAAACAACTTCTGAAACGGTGAACTCGGGAATTAAGTCTTGATGGGTTTGAAGGATAAACTTGTTCTCAGCCATGGATTCTCTAATAAAGATCTCCAAGGGGTTTCGACTATAGGAACGAAATGTGGATTCGCTAAGGCACTCGCCAAATCATAATCTGAAGCAAATTTAAGATCTACATTTTGTTATTCATATCCTTGTTGGTGTTGAATGACGAACTCAAATGGATGGATGATTTCCAAATTTTTCTTAGATTCGTCCATTTTAGCCATAGATGCCTTAATTAAGCTTTCTAGAGAGGTATCGCTCGTGTGCTCATCATGCTCAGTAGAATTAAGATTTTCAAGGTAATTCGCTGAAGTGTGGCTGTCTCCAAAAAAATCATAGCTCTCAAAGCTCATTGGGGTAAATGTTGAAAATTTCTTCTCTTGCCAAGCGAATTCAGAATTTGATTCTTCCTAAGAAGGGTTCTCTTGGGCGAAGTGCGGCATAGCAAAGTTCTACTCTTCGAAACTAAGGTTAGGCGAGAAATTGAAATCCCATGATTGATTTTGCGGAGCATGTCTCTTCAACATATTGGTTGGGATAGACGAAGCCATTCAAGTTTCCTTGATAATTATCCATCTTCCTCAATTCTCAGACAAAACTTCTTTGCTTGGGCAAAAACAATCAACAACGAACTTCAACTCGGCAGATTAACACACCTACAACAAAGGCAAAGATCAATTGCTAGCTTTTTTTTTAAATTAAGCACTACTCTCAAAACTACACTTAAACACTAATTAATGACACTAATCCCTGGCAACGACACCAAAAACTTATTGGGCGATTTTCAAACACACAAATTAAGAAAATAATAATGACGTAAGAATGATGACGTGGCAACTCTAATCTCGCTGTAGCGAAATCTTCACTCTGATTAGGCGAAGTGTGTGTGATCCCCAAAGGTTGTGCAAGTATACACAGTCTTTGTTGTAGCAAGTTTTAATGTAAGTAAAATTCATCTCCACAGGGATTAGTTATTAATACCATGCTTAAGCGAAATGAAGAGGGTCGAGTAACGGGTGAAAATGGTATGAGTCTAAACTAACCGAAATAAACGTAATGTAATTTAAATTAGATGTAAATGCATTGGAAGGAGAATAAGAATTTCGGAGAGTTTTGCTTCTGCAAAACGACATTCAGCTAAGACGCAAACAACTGATGACTTCTCTTTGGCTCTCTCGAGAATTAGAAGTTGGCTCTTTCGAGCTTCTGGTTTGGCCCTCTCGAACTTAAACAGCGTTAAGATTTAAGCAAAACAGCACTAGGCGAACCTTATCTCTAAGAGTTCTTTGATTCGCAAGCAATCTTATCTCTAAGCAAGCTTGCCAGTCCTAATGTTATACATGCAAGTTCGCTCTATTTCTATTCTCTCGAAGCGAAATAAAAACATACATACAATGGATCAGACAGAATCTATTTCGAATTAACACAACATGCATAATAGTTTAACATCTTGCTATACCTTCGCTTAGGCGAACTTCTCCTACTCATAACGATAAATAAGTGCACAACAAAGTAAAAACCAAAGTTCATCTTCATTAAAATACCAAATAACAACGTTCGCTACAAATAGTGCTAAGACAGAAATAGCAGAAGCAATAAAAGAAGAAATAAAGTTTAGAAGAAACCTGGTCGGAATCGTAAAGACAACAATTCTAATTTGGCTCCGACGAAGTCTCTGTAACTCTGGCTAACTATAACTATGCTAGAGCTAAACTACTGAACAACTGGAAATGTGGAAAAAATAACTAAACTACGACGAAACTAAGGAAGGTTGATCGGAATTCAGCTCGACGGAGGATCGACCTAGAATTGGGTGATATTTTTCTCTAAAGGAGAATGCCTCTATTTATACACCAGCTCCAAGCGACAAAGCCTGCTCCACGATCCTGACAATGTTTAAAGATGCTCTACTATCGCTTTTCAGCCAAGGCTGCTTTATTCTTACATTACTGCTCTACGATCCGTATTGTCAATTGTCAGAGCATCCTTGGCTTTGCTACCTTCAATAATGTCTAGCTAAAAAACGCAATGAAAACTACGTGATAAGCATTAATGGGCTACTAGAACCGTCGTCGTTATCACAAACAAGTTTTTCCTCCAACAAACACCATGGTACTCGATCTTTCGAGGTTACAGATGAAGGATAGTCGGAATCTCCATTGAGACCTCAGCATTTCATAACACATCGACGGTAGCTCCCTGGTAGAACCTGCACACCTTGTTCTTCGATTGTTCTCGTATTTATATGCGTCTGAGGTTTCGTATTGATCACGTTCAATCCTGCGATGATTCCTTGTCTGAATTATTGATTGATGATTCTTTCCATCTTTGTTCCAATGATTCTGCTTTTCATTGCGCTGAGACTTTCCTTTGCTGCTTTCTTCGAATCATCCGCACCAATTGTAGATCTTCTTCAATGCTAAATCCAATGTTTTTCTGTATGTTTAGCAGGTTAGCAAGCATTTCTGATAATCATACAATTTTCTCATTTAGACATGTAAATTGATGCACTTAACCGCATTGTCATCCTTCTTTTAACATGTACCTATTTTTAACTTAAAGTGCAAACTTCTATGGATATTTGTGATCAGTGCATCTTAGAATGCAAAATTGTACTTATAAATCGAGTGAAATGTTATGGTTTAGAAGCTTAAATAGCACTAATATTTAGAGCTATCAACTCTATTCTGCATTTTACTAAGGTTCGGGAGAAATAATTAAATAATTAAGGATAAATTGCGATTAAAACTATCATAAGTCTCACGCATCCATTATTTAGTATAAGAAGGGCAAAAAATGCATTTTAAGTTAAATAATGAATGTGTTGCGCTAATAAATGTTATACAATTAGGATTACGGAACTAGGATGCTGGTGAACGGATTGAATGCAAACAGCGAAAGGAAAAAATCATATAAAGCATTCTAGAGACAGCTGCATCTGAAGAATCACGTCAATAAGGAAATAATTGAAGAATCAATCAACAATCAATCCAACGTTGATAAAGGAATTTCAGCAGGAATTAGCAAATCCCAGCAATTATGAATATATTCCAACTCACCCGAGCTTGCTGAGCAAGTAAAAGCATCTCTATTTTAATAAGGCAAGAAGTTATAATCAGTGAGCTGGTTGGGTTGGCAAGGAGCCAATTCGATTGAATACCATGAGAAGAAAGCTACTGGACGGTGTCTGAAGAATCTATTGACAAAGAGTCTGCCCATCTTCAACAGCCGCACCAATTCCTTAATTTTATTTCTGTATTGTTAAGAGTAATGTGTAGATTTATAGTAAACTCTTAGTAATAACATTTATAAATTAGAATTATCGATTGTTACTAATTTCTATGTTACATTAGTTTAGAAGCAGTGGTAAGAATTCGTGTGTAGAATGCATGTTAGGGTTGCAGGTAGTTAGATTTTATACTGTTGCAAGTTATTTTATGCATGTGTTGATTAGCTACACACGTATGCTAACCATCAGAGAACTTGGAAGAGGAAACTATTGGATGATCTAGCATGTTACCGTAGGTGTGATGTGAGGTCTCTTGCATCGGTAAAGTAGTTAGGAATAACCCTACTATTGCATACGTCGCCCGGAGTTGAGTATGAAGAACCACAGCGAAAGCTGGGATAAGCATTCGTTAGAATAGGGAAGCATGACATCTAATTTACCATTATTGCATGATCAGCATCTTTTGCATCCGCATTTTTACTTATACTTATTTACGTTGCATTTAGAGTCTAACACTTCTTTTTTATTTATTTACATTAACTCTTAAGCTAATAAACTTAATTTTAAACATCAATCCCTGTAGAGAACGATAAAATACATACTTATCACTTATTGCATTTCTGACCATGTATACTTGCGATTCCAAAGCCAATACTTAGCAATAGGTTCACCCTACAATTGAGCAAGGGGGAATCCGGTTACAATTTATGAAGGGTAAAAATGCAGCTCTTAGCCAAATGAATTTGGAGATATGGCATAGAGGTTAAGGCGCAATGGAAGAAGGTGATAGATGAAAAATAAGATGAATAAACTTTAATGGTTATTTTATTTGTTTTTAAATTAATACTTTAATTAGTGGAAAAATGAAAGGCCGAAGGTTTTGGTAGATGAAAGGCCAAAAGCCTTGTAGATGTAAAGTCAAGAGTTATGAAGTTGTAAGGCCAAGAGTCTTGTAATAGGCTTATAAATAGAATGTTCTTTCCATTTTGAAAGATAGCAAGAAGAGCAAGTAGAGAAGAAGAGAAAGAAGTAGAGAAATAAAAAAAAATGGTTTTGGAGAAAATTCAAGTGTCTTATCTCTCCAGTCACGAAAGCGAAAGCTAGCGCAACTGCTCCATTCGCATTTTAAATTTTTACAAATTGGTATCAAAGCCAATGGTGAATATGACAGGTCAAATTTTCCTGCCACGAATGACGAAGGCAAACTACGAGAATTAAAGAATTTAGATGAAACTGCTTCTCGGTTCTCATGGTGAATAAGAGGTGGTCGAAGAAGGTTTCAAAGAACCAGAAGATACTGCGGGTTATACGGTGAATCAAAATAAAGCGTTGAAAGAGACGCACTCAAAGTATAAAATGGCGCTATACATGTTGTTCCCAGTCATTGACAAGTCGAGCTTTGAGAAGATTGTGAGTGCAACTATTTCAAAAGAAGCATGAAATATTTTAGAAAAGGTGTTCAAAGGAGCCGATCGAGTCAAGTAAGGGTGTCTCCGAACTCTTCGTGGCGAATTAGAGAGCATGAAGATGAAGGAGTCAGAAAGTGTACCTAACTACATCACACGTGTACAGACGGTGGTGAATCAACTCAATCGAAACGGAGAAAAGCAAATTGATGCGTGAGTTGTGGGGAAGATTTTGAGATCGTTAACCAACAATTTCGAGAATGTTGTGTACGTAATAGAAGATTCAAGGGACCTTGCGACGCTCATTATCAACAAGCTCGCATATTCTCTCAAGGCACATGAGAAACGTAAGAACAAGAAGGAGGAAACGCTTAAGCAAGTGCTTCAAATCAAGGCGTCAATCAAAGACAAAAAGGTACTCTATTCTAAACAATTTCAGGGTAGAGGTCTTAAAAATGGTCGTGGTGGTCAAAGCGACAGTCGTGAAGTGTCCAATAAGGAGAAGGGACAGTTGAGCCAAGAAAATTGGTGCAGAAGAGGAGGCGATCAATCGAATTATTCCAATATCAAGTGCTACAAATGTCACAAATATGGTCACTATACGAGTGATTGTAACTCTGACAAATGCTATAATTATGATAAAGTTGGGCATTTTATAAAAGATTGTTGAGCGGATAAAATGGTGCAAGAAACAACCAACCTAACTTTAGAAGACGAAGTGAATGAAGGTCTCCTCTTGATGGTGCAAAATGAAGTCAGCCTTAACAATGACACTTTGTGTTACCTGGACTCAAGGGCAAGCAACCCTATGTGTGGTCATGAGTATCTATTCAAAGATATCCAAAAGATTGAAGATGGTCATAGTCTTTTGGAAATGCATCAAATATGGAGGTCAAAGGCCGAGGTACAATTTATTATTTGTAAAAGGATGGCTTAATGGGGTCAATTCAAGTTTTTTATTACGTACCAGATCTCAAAACCAATATTTTGAGTTTGGAGCAACTCTCAAAGAAGGATTACTCGATATTTTTGAAAGATCAACTATTACACTTGAAGGACAAGCAAGAACGTTTGGTAGTTTAAGTTGAGATGGGAAGAAATTGGATGTACAGACTGAATTTGAGAAGCATACGAGAAAAATATTTGCAAGTTGATGTAGAAGACAAGGCATCACTTTGGCATCTTCACTTTGGGCACCTACATCATGGTCGCCTAAAAGAGTTAGTAAAGAAGAATATGGTGCACGGGCTACCCAACATGGACTATGAGGGAAAATTTTGTGAAGAATGCGTGCTCAGGAAGCTTGCAAGAACCTTATTTCAGAAGAAAGAAGAGTATCAGGCTAAGTAACCTCTCGAGATGATTCATACTGACATATGTGGACCAATTACCACCAAATTTTTTAGTGGTTAAAGATACTTCATTTCTTTTATTGATGATTTCTCATAGAAAACTTGGGTTTATTTTCTAAAAGATAAATCTAAGGCGTTCAAAAAAATCAGAGTGAAAGTGGAGAAGGAAACTAGTAGACACATTAAATGTAAGAACCCAACTCTAAAATGGTTCTAAACCTGGTTCTTACTCAGCATGCATGAATAAAAGCATTTAAAATAAATGAGACATCTCTGATAAATAAAATTTCCTTTAAAATTGAACATCCAAACTGAAACTTGTTAAAACAGAAAACACAGATCCTGGCCAGTGGTTTTATTTAAACATCCAAAAATAGGTTAAACATCATAATGCAAATTTCCCCTATGGACTCCGTGTCCAATACATGCTGAATCAAATAAAACATAAAACATAGACAGAGTGTAAATGGCAGCTCTCATGATCATGTAGCTCCTCTGCTAGCCATTCCGGTGTTGTCCCAAGTTATTTGGTGGAAAAACCACAGAAAATAAGAGTGAGTACAAAGGCACTCAGTAAGAATCCTCAACCGAGGTACAATACGAAACAACATATCATCTAGCATCTAAGTAAACATGTAAACAATTACCATCACAGAATCCCTGGGTTGAGTTGTAATTACTACTCCTAAGCCATCGAAAGTCTCTTACTTTCGGCCTAGTGATCAGCTCAATAACTCATCCCAAACAGATATCCTCGAAGGTCTCTTACCCTCGGCCAAATGACCAACTTAAAAGCTGATCCCAAACAGATATCCTCGAAGGTCTCATACCCTCGGCCAAGTGACCAGCTCAAAAGCTGGTCCTGACCAGCTCTCCAAACTGGTCCTGTGACATCTGGGAGAGTACCGGCTATCTGGCTCTAAACTCGGAAAGGAAATGGTGAACTCATGAACATTAGCACGAGGGAGCTCTCCTCCCAATGTCTAACGCGTGTGCATTCACACCATATGCTACTACAACAGTGTAAATGTGGGGGCTGAGGGGCAACTACGCCGGTCTAGGTACACATGCCTAACAACTCGGAAGTGGTGTCACTAATCGACAGTAGTGAGAGGCCCTCGACACTCAACTGTAGCAGCTTGAATACCACCGATGCCTGAAGCTAAGAACTGGCCAAGGCAGGCTTGCACCATTGGCAAGGTTCGGCTCTAGTAGGCTACAGACTCAGCTTATGTCGATGTGGTGAGCTAGACCACACCCGACTGTCTGGGGCAGGATCCTGTCCTCGCTGGTCCTGACCTGTGGGGATTAGTTACGTTGTGTCCACTCTCAGCCTCTTGATGTTGACAACCTAACAAATTCTATCTAAGAATACACGACCCTGTTCCCTAACAGTCAAACATGTTCAACAACATACAAACCCTAGCATGGTACTACGAGCTTAAAGACAGGAATCAAAGCATGCTGGAAGAACAAACCTAGCATGACACTAACACGTGGAAACAGAAGTAGAACATGCTAGCAGGAACTGAACAGCATAAAAATCCTATCCACTAAACATGCTCATAAGCAGTAAACAAGAAAACAGGAATGCAATCAACGAAGTCTCCCAAGGTCCACACAACCCCGACAAGAAATTCTTACCTGGAAAACAAGCAAAAAAGCACAAATAGATAATAGTGCTCCTTGAGCTACAGAACCAACGGACCTATCAATTAACAGATAACATACACGAATTAAATACCACTCGAACAGCTGCATGAAACTAATTAACTAACACAATGCTCGGGAAGGAAATTACCCAAAGCCGAGAAGGACTCAAGTCTCGGCAGTAAGGCTCTCGGCAACAGGGCTCTCGACGAGGCATGAGTGAAGCTGTGCGTGCGGCTGTGGGCGAGGCAAGGCATGCGGTCTGCACAGCGAAGGTGACGTAGAGTGGCTGGCCTCGGCAACGTGTGCGCGAACAGGACCAAGCGGCAAGAGTGAAGACGTGTGGCTGGGAATCCAGGCGAGGGGTGAGGGGTGAGGGGCGAGGGGCGATCGCGGCTGTGCGGTCGTAGGGCTGCGTTTGGCTCAGCATTGGGGCGTGCGGCCTTGCGGGTTGTGCTCGCAGTGGGATCGCAAAGCAACAGGGCGAGCAGGCATGACGCGAGCGAGCGGTCGCTTGCGTCTACGATCGTCGAAGGCTGGATGGCGATGGTGCTCGAGTGAGGGCGTGCGTGTGGCACGAAGTGGCTGCACTCGACAAGGGCTTTCGATGCAAGCTGTGGGGCTGTGCTAGGGCATGCTTGCGGCTCAGTGAGGAGAGCTGATCGGCGATGGAGCTTTTCAGTTGTGGTGATCTCGGCAAGAAAATGGAGAAGAAGAAGAACGAGGAAGAATGCGATTTGGAATGCGGCTAGGCTTTAGGGTCTTGGCAAAGGAGGATTGAACGGGAGAGTGCCACGTGTCCTCAAGCGATCTCGACTTCGAATCCTGGCGAGGGAAAACTTAAACAATTAATTTTCTCTTTTTCTCTTTTAAGCAATCTGACCTCCAAGCCTTTTAAAAACAACTCTAACCTTGGAAACCTGAAACCAAAGGTATAACCCGAACTTAGCAAATATCAGAAACAACCTTGAAAGCCTGGTTAATTACGGAACTAACCTTGAAGGCAAAATTACTAAAATGCCCCTAAAGGCTCAAATTACCTTAATGGCCCAACTGAACGACTGAATAAACAACCGAACATATCTGAGGAACCGAAATGGAAAACTAGGCCATTACATTAAAGTTCTATGATCTGATAGAGGTGGCGAGTATGCATCAACAACTTTTATGTTGTATTACGAGGAGCAAGGCATAAGGAGATTTCTGACTGCACCATACACTCTTCAACAAAATGATGTGGCCGAGAGAAAAAAGCAAATCATTCTTAGCATGGTTCGATCAATGCTAAAGATTAAATAGATGTCGAAGGAATTTTGGGCGAAAGCCGTGTAATGCACTGTCTATGTGCAAAATCGATGTCCACATGTGAAGTTAGATGTTCAAACATCGCAAGAGGCATGGAGCGAACAATTTGCATCTCAAAGTGTTTGGTAGTGTGGCTTATACACATGTATCAGATCAACGAAGAACTAAGCTCAAAGATAAAAGCAAAAGGTATATTTTTATTGGGTATGATGACAAAATAAAAGGGTATAAGCTACTTGAACCAACAAGAAAGAAGGTGATGGTAAGTCGTGATGTGCGAGTAAATGAAGAAAGCGAATGAGATTGGATTAATTCGATGGAAGTTAGCATCAAAGTTGGAGAATCATCCGTCGTTGCATCAACAAGTATACCAAAAAAATTTGAAACTACAGATGATGAAGATGAACCACAACAACCTCAAATGCAGAGTTTATAAGATTTGTATGATTCGAAAATGAGGTACACCTTGTATGTCTTTTTTCATATGCTGAAAATATTAGCTTTGAAGAAGGAATCAGAAACAAGAAATGGAAAACTGCCATGGATGAGGAGATTAATGCGATTAAGCATAATAATACATGGCAGCTAACAGAATTGCCGAAATGAAGTCAGTCTATTGGTGGGAAGTGGTGTTCAAGAAAAATTTGAATGCTCAAGGAAAGATAGAGCGGTATAAGGTACGACTTGTAGCGAAGGGATACAAGAAAAAAGTGATAATCAACTATGGTGAAGTTTTTTATCCTGTTGCAAGAATGAAGATAATCTGATTGCTCATTTCTCAAGCGACTCAATTCAAATGGTCAATTTTTCAAATGGTGTCAAGATGGCATTTTTAAGCAGTGTGCTATAAGAAAAAGTTTACATTGAACAACCACCCGGGTACATGAAAATTGGATAAGAGAAAAAGGTTCTAAAATTGAAGAAAGTACGGGTTGAAGCAAGCACCACGAGCATGGAATACTCGCATCATACATATTTCAAGGAGAACGGGTACAAGCAATGTCCCTACAAGCATGCTCTTTACACCAAGCAAAATGGAGGTAATGTGATTTTTGTTGCTCTTTGTGTTGATGACTTTATTTTTATGGGTCATAATGATGCGATGATAGAAGAGTTTAAGGGTACAATGACACAAGAATTTGAGATGACAAATTTGAGCTTGCTGAAGTTTTTCCTCAGTTTGGAGGTTAAACAACGAGAAACGTGTATTTTTGTATCACATGAGCGATATGTAAAAAAGATTTGTAAGAAGTAAAAGATGGCGAATTATAACCCGGTATCAATATCAATAGAAACAGGTATAAAACTCTCAAAGTTTGATGGAGGAGAACGTGTGGATGTGAGTAAATACCGAAGCTCGATGGGAAGCCTTCACTATCTCACATGCACAACGCTGAATCATGTATTAAGGTTGGCATTATAAGTCGATTCATGAAATAGCCAGTTTATTCGCATTGAAAGGCATTGAAGCGAGTTCTACGGTACATCCAAGGTACGATGTCGCTTGGAATGTTTTATTCAAAAGCAGAATATTACAAGTTAGTTGGTTACTCCGACAACGATTGGTGCAGAGACATTGATGATTGGAAAAGTACATCGGGATACTCATTCTTTATGGATGACTGGCATTTCGGGTGCTAATATAAATGTACAGTAATTAACTTAGAGCATAACCTATTGCTAAGTGTGACTCAGAATCGTTTACGCCAAGTATATGCAGTCATAATGCAGCAAGTGATTAGTATTTATATTTTATCGTTCTCTACAAGGATTGATGTAGAACTAAGACTATTAATGTGAGAGTTATGCAAATAAAGTAAAGAATGAGTTTGAGTTGTTGTGTGCTTTGATTATGGATGCTAACAGTGATTAAACATGGATGCTAACAATATGTAAACGGGAATGCGATGAGTAGTGATAAGAAGACAGCTATAGAAGATGTTAAGGGTACGGGACTAGTTATCAAGTTTCATACTTTCCTATCCTAATAAGTACTTTCGCACTTAATGATTTATGGCAAACCCAGCTTCCGCTGCGATCTCCATACTAACTCAAGGCGATGCAGGTCTTAGTAATGTTATTCCTAACACTTCGAATGGTGAAAAGCTTTTCACCCAATCCTAGCGTAGCATACTAGATCATTCTGCAGTTCTTTCTTCCGAACTCGCTGCAGGCTAAATGCATGGGTAGCTAATCGACGCACGTATATTAAATAAAAATACAGCAGTGTAAAACATAATAACCTACATTCCTAACATGCTTCTACAAATGAATCCTCATCGAAAACTCTTATAACGCAGCATAACAATAAAAACAAGCAGAAAGAAAAAAATCAATCAATTTTAAATGTTCAAAACTATAACTACTCCTAAGAAAAACAATAAAAGTTGGAATTGGTGCGGTTGTAAAGTGTACAATCCCCTTGTCATCGGCTCCCACGAACACCACTAGATGCTTTTTCTTGAGATTGGCATTTGGCCTATCGACCAGCTCACCGAACCTTGGCTTCCCTCTTGCTATTTATAGAGATGAGTTACTTGGTCAACAAGTTAAGGTGAGCTGGAAAATCTTCATTACTTGATGTCCGTCGGGATTTCTTTGATTGATGCTTTCTTAATTGCTTGATTGATTCTCTGTTTGTTTCCTTATTGGCATGATTCTTCGAACGCGACTTCCTTGAAAATGTGCGATTTTGCTAATTGGGTGGCCGTTCGCATTGATTCGTCCCTCCCGCGTGAACGTTCTACCTATTCCTGCATTGCATAATATTTTAGCGCATTTTATTCAATATTTGTACTTAAATCGTGAAGTTGCACTTGTGATGCTAAATTATGAATGAATGCAGCTTCCATTGGATTTTACTCGCAATTTACTATTTTTGCCCCCTTATTGCCTTTAATCCTCAGAATAATGCAAACTATAATAGCCTAAAATGTGCTCTATTTGAGAGCTATCAATGGACAACACAACATTTACTTGGCTTTCAAGGAAATAATGATCGAGCTTTCGACATGTGAAGCTGAATATGTTGCAGCATCTTGGTGTGTATGTCATGCGATGTGGCTCAAAAATTTGTTGAGCAAGAAGGAGCTAAAGCAACTTGGTGCAACCGTAATTCAAGTTGACAATAGATCAGCAATTGAGTTAGTAAAGAATCTAGTGAGCCATGAAAGAAGCAAACACATTGATGTTCGCTTTCATTTTATCCGAGATCATGTGAAGGAATGAAGCGTGGAATTGCTGCATGTGGCGAGTCAGGATCAAGTTGCGGATATTTTCACAAAACAGTTACCTATAGTTTTGTTCGATAAATTCAAAAAGATGATTAGCATAGCGTGTGGTAGAAGCATTTAAGTTTATGAGGGAGTTTTGTTTAATAAACTTTAATGTTATTTTATTTGTTTTTAAATTAAGAAGTTAATTAGAGGAAAAATTAAAGGCCAAAGGTTTTGGTAGATGAAAGGCCAAAGGGCTTGTAGATGAAAAGTTAAGAGTTATGAAGTTGTAAGGTCAAGAGTTTTGTAAGGCCAAGAGTCTTGTAATAGGCTTATAAATAGAGTGTTCTTTCCATTTTGAAAGATAGAGAAGTAGAGAAGAAGAGAGTAGAGAAATAAACAAAAGTGGTTTTGCAGAAAATTCGAGTGTCTTGTCCCTCCAGTCATGAAAGTGAAAGCTAGCGCGAATGCTCTATTCGCATTTTGAATTTTTCAAAAAATATTGTTCTCCTCTAAATGTTTTCAATCGGAGAAGACGTGTCCCTCCTAATCAAAGGTTCATGGAAAGAGATTTTAAAATATGAACCCCTGATCTTTGACAACCAGAGAAAAAAGGTGAAGAATGGGGCATTGCAATCTTTTATAGGAGTGCGTGGATTAATTATGATCCTCTTTGCAAGCAATTCCCTTTCATTTTTTTTTTACCGTATTTCGTTTATCATTTTTAATTTTTGAGATATAAGTTTGTATTTACTCAAATTCTCTATATATGATTTCATTTTCTCTTAAGAAATTATGTTAATCCTAATTAAATTCTATAAATAAAAATAAGTATCTAAAAATTATTTATTTTAGCTTTCAAACTTTAATTTAATTTTTATAATTATAATAAAATGTAGATATCAGACTAATGAAAACCATGCATGAGTTGGAATAGTAATTGTAGGTTTAAATTTTAGAAATAAAAAGATAAAAAAAGTTATATGATTATCGATCGGAGCCTAAGGTGTCCATATGGGATGAGAGTCTGTAGTTCAGAGTGCTCTAACTCACCTCAATGTCATCTCTTCTTTTATGGCCAAGATGAATTTGTTTGGATGCTTAAACCTTGTGTCCAATTCTCGACTAAAAGTCTACTTAGATAGATGGCTCCCCCAACATTGGACCCCTCTCCTAATCTGTATGATTCAATAAGGAATGATAAATTGCCCAAAAAAAATTAAAATTTTCTTATGGGAGCTTGCTCTTTGGGCCAATAACACTCCAGATAATATGCAAAGGAGATTGCATCACTGGTCTCTCCCAATAGATGCCCTCTTTGTAAAAAGAGTGATGAAACTCAAGTTCTCAAAAAAAAAAAAAAAAAAAAAAAAACCAAATCTCTTACAAAATTTAACACAATGATGAGTGCAATGATTAATGCATCAATTATCATTTCCTAAAATGAGGTTTAAAATTATTCCAATATTTTATTTTAAATTGACATGATTTAGGTTAAAATATGTTTTAAAATATTATATTTCAATAATATCTTTAAACTTTAAACAAAAGTTTTTTTCAAAAAAAAATTATTATTATTATCAAAGTTAAAATTGAATTAATAACTATTTATTTTAATTTGATCCTGTTGATTTCTAATCCAATTTCCACATAATTATTAAACTATTTTAAAATTATAAATTTAAATTATCCAACATAAATATTTTTTGCAAATATGAAATTAATATAACAGAATTGGAATAATTTTCTTCTTATTTCTTTTAGTTTTATTCTTTATTATAATTAAATTTCTAATTTATAGTCCAATTTACAAATTATGAATATTATTCAGCTACATGAAAATCTTAAATTTAAATTATTCACTTTTGCAAACAGAACTTAATTTATATTAATTTTGAGTGAATATGATACAAAAGATAGTCCAATAAAATATATAAAATTTTCTTTTATTTCTTTTAATTTTGATATATGATTAAAATTCTAGTTTCTAAACTATTTTGTAAGGTTATCATAAAATTCAACTAAGTGAAAATCATAAAAATAAATTAGAGACAAAAAAAGTTAAAGTTAACCAAAAAGAATAAGGGATTGAGATTTAATGAAAGTTTGAGGTAGATTTGATAGGGGGATTTTGATAGAGGTTTGATGCAGGTTTCATATGGATTAGATAAGAGTTGGATGGGATTTACCACAAGAAACAAGGACCTGTGTTAAAACTCAAATCATTAAAAAAAATGTAAATGAGAAATAACATTTTTATTATTATTATTATTATTATTATATCTAGATATTGAAACAAGAACTATCTAGTTACAATGGGTCTTTTTTGAAAGAGAATAAACTAGGCAAACTCCTATTAAAAAAAAAAAATTTAAAATAAAAAAAACTATAGTTAAATTAACAAAATTGCCAACTTAAATTATTGTTGAAATAAATGAAAATAAGAATAAACTCATTCCATATCTAAATATTATATAAATTATTCAATAAAAAAATAATAAAATAAGATAATAATAACGCAAACTCAACCCCTTCCCCATCCAAACTAGGGGTGTTCACATTTTATCCGAAAACTGAATCGACCGACCAAACCCGACCGAATTAAGGTCGGACGGTGTCGGGTAAATAAAATAGTTAACGGTCGGTCGGTCGGAGAATTTTTTTTAAAAAACCGACCGATATTGTAATATATAT
>JBBMKA010030307.1:0-24704 GCA_037833695.1 Sechiopsis laciniata
TTCATAAAATCTGAGTTTTACAACTTAGTTCATGGCTATTTATAGCCTAAGAAAATTAAACCTAAAAAGGAAAATTAAACCTAGAAAAGTAAAATTTCCATAAGAAAATTAAACCTAAAAAAGGAAAATTTCCATAAGAAAATTAAACCTAAAAAAAGGAAATTTTACTTTCTGGCACAACTAAGGTACTCACTGAGCCCAACTTCCATTGTGACTTAATGTAATTCTTAACTGGCGCAGTGTATGCAGTAGTTATGTGTTTATTCCTAAAATCCAATTTCAAGTATGAAAGACTTAATACACAACGAAGTATGATACTGCATTATTTCTTCAAACGCATTGCTATCGCATTCAATGAGTACCTTAGTTGTGCCTTTCTCTCTCATATCATTTACTTAACCTATTTGCTGAACTTTTCGCACGAGACAACCCCAATCAAAACCCCATTCATTTACTTTCTGTTAATTCTAAACATCATCTGTTGGTAAATCATAGTCCCTGTGGAGGTCGAAAATATTACTTATTACTTACTGCAGACCGCGTATACTTGTGCGAGTGCAAGTTCATTTGCACACGAGGCAATCTTATTTTACCGCAGTCAAGAGTCAACAGAAATGTAAAAGCAATGTTCATGAGAGTGTTCTAATAATAAACTAATGAATTCAACTATGCTTAAGTGATTCAATGCAATGGATTCAGTTATGAATTTCACAAAGATTAAATTAAAATGACAACTAATTGATCGACTCACAAAATTAAAATTTTCGACCAAATTAATGAATGTACTAGGATTCGATTGCTGCATCAAAAGGCGTATTGTTCAGAAGGGAATTTTTGCTTTAACTACAGCCTATCTTTCGAAAGTTCAGAATCCAAAATATACCAAGTCAACAGTGCTAGTAGAAAAATTATCTCTAATAATCTCTCGACCAATAAGCTGTTACTTACTTGATCTAATGAACGTAATGCAAGTTCTACTCTACAAACCTTCCTCTTGGAATTGAAAGTAACGCTAATGCAAATGGATTATCAGAATGCATTCATGAAAATCAACAAGCATACTCAATTCGACATCCCTCTATCTTAAGCTTAGGCAATAGAAATCCTAATTCTCCCTAATCCTTCTTAATTCAATTTAGCTCATGACAATCTCAGACATATTTACTAAATGCATTAAAATAGAATACAAAATAGAGTAAAGCATTTACAACTTCGAATGTTCAATCGAAGCACAAATTCACTAATTTAAAACATAAAAAACAACAACTAAGGAGAGAAGAAGAAGAAGATAAAGCCTGGAATGTCGATTGCCAAAACAACAATCTCTAATTTAAGCTCTGATCTCCGATCTTCAACTTCGATCTACTATGTTCTAAGCTACAACGACGAAAACTATAAAATCTCTTTATGGAAATTCTAAAACTTTAAAAATTCAAAAACTCTACTTTTTTCAATTTGGTGCTAGCTTCTATTTGAATCTGCCGCTTCTGCATTCAATGATCCAAATTGATCTCTTCAGCATAGTAATTCATGCCATTAATCAGATCACACCACATGTCCTGCTCAGATTCTTTATTTAACTCTCGCGCCTTTTTAACTCACAGATTCCACTTCCCAAATGTTGTAGCTTTCAGCAATCGCTTCTTTGAACTGTAACTGCATCTTGGCTTGACTCTTGCTTTATCAAAACAATTCACAGTTTAGTTTTAGCCATTTCCATAATACAATAATAGGCCACACATTCATGCTTACATCCAAATCATTCCTTCCCAATTCATAATATTCAAGACAATGATCAAAGTTTCAATAAACTTATCCTGAAACGCAATGCTAAAACAAATATTTCATCAACTCTTTCTCCAAATAGCTACCATTTTTCCTCATAAACTACTTAGTTGACAACATTATAACTCTCAATTATGAGAGTTAACAAACCCTCAAACTTGAATTATTGCTCGTCTTCGAGCAACGTCTCAAGCTTCACTAAACATTATCATCACAAATCAAAGAATAGAGAGCTCCAGCATAAATGATTAATGAAAAATAGCTCTTTTAGAAAATTCTAATTGCATCCAATGTTGAGAAATTTTTAGATAGACAATGTTGAAGCGTTGCTTTAAAACTCAAAATTCCCGATTTCTCAACTCCCTTATCTCTCAACTTGACAACCTTCATCGACACAGATTTTTCGCTCAAGGTTTTCACTAGACTCAACCTTCCATAAAAGATGCAACATTTGCTTAAGCTTTATGCTTACTTTATGCTTGGTAACACTATTTTTCTTAAGCATGAATTCACTCATTTTATAACTTTCAAGAGATCCTTATCGGAATAATCTCCTATTCTGGCTACACTCATAATTGCGATACTCAAATCCTTATAGTACTTAGAACGACATACTTGAGCAAAGCAGCGCGCCTAAGCAAAAAGAAACAGTCAAATAGCGGGAGCAAATCAAACAATGGAGTTTTCCAAGAAAGCTTAGGCTACTAGCACTTTGATTCAGCTTCTTCTCGAAAAAAAATTTAAGATTCCCTTCCCTTTGACTTTTCATAAAAAAATTGTTCCTTTCCTTTTGCTTCAGAAAAATGGCTAATAGCCAATTTAATTTTCTCATAGCTGAACATACTATGATTATTCTTTTCTTCCCATTTTGTTTTGACAAGCTTGCACCCCAAACTTAAAGGTTACACACATTTAACTTCGAATTGTTTCTTTTCAGGAATGTTGGGGCTAATCAGCTGCCTTACTCAGAATATCTACAACCGAATTCACTTGCTAAACTAAGTCAAAGTTCATCTCAAAATAGGGAATCCCTTAATTTTAAAGGTTATGCATTCAGAAGGTAAATTTAAGAATTAAAATATTTTCAACAAATGCAATTCCAAAAAGATAATATTCCATTGATCATTGAAACATGAACTCTTTTCTTGAGTTCTCCAAAAATTTCATTTTACGGTGGCAGGGGATATATATATATATATATAAACTAACAACTTCAACTAAAAAAAAAATAGCACACAGTCATTCAACACAAAAACTTAAACTTGATTAGAGTCAGGGAAGGACAGGAGATGTCCTTAAGCATTATCTTCATCAATGGTTGCAGTGTAAATTGGAAATTGCATTGGTGGCTCCCAAGGCTGAAGTAGGATATGAGGGAATTCAAGGAATTAGCTGCGGCTCATTCTCAGAATTGATAGATTGCTGCAGCTCTGCATCTCTTTGCTGCACATATTCTCAATATTCTTTTAACTGTCCTTGCAGATAACCGTCTTGGATACTCTTCAGACTAGCTACCACAATTCATATCTACAATTCCATAGTTCTTAGGTAGACAACGAAATACTCTGAGAATTCCTACGACTATTCGCTCTTTTATGCTTTTTTTATTTTTTCCATAATGTGTTGATCTTTATTTTACACTTTTTTTTTTATAATAGATCACTTGGTTTTCTCTCTCTATACACTACTCGGGCTTTCCCTCACCCCCAAAGTTGAAGTCTTCATTGTTCGTAATGAAGGTGAGGCTAAGTTCTCCCAAACTTAATTATTTCCATCATTTACTACTCTATTTCAAGCTCTACGACTTCCTCATAAATTTTGGTTCTTTCTGTCATGCACGATAGAGACTACTTTGTTGCTAGGTTTGATTCTAAGGGAATTTAAGAATTATTCTAAGAAAAAGTGAACTTCATACTAGAATCTAAATTGCAATAATAGTGCTAGCACTAATCTTTGAAAGAAAAATACTGACTTCTTATTATAATATTAAAGGTGAGAACAGAATTGCTTCCTAGTTAGAATGAAATGCATGCATTAAAGTAAATGCTAAGAACATTAAAAGACAAGTGCATCCTACTGAAAAGAAATGAAATGCATGCGTTAAAAGTAAACATAAATAAGTGCTAAAGTCGGAGAGTTAAGAGAATGAGACTTCCATCTAATTTTCTGCATTGCCCTTGCCACATTTCGAATTTATCAATTGCTTCGAGAATTCTGGCCAGTCAGAACACTCATCTAATGTAACACCCCGCATTTTCAATTAAACCCTCTAGGTATATGTATTTTCTTTCCCGGGATTTTCAATTAAAATTCTTGTTCATTTATGGCTTAGGGGTATTTTGGTGATTTTACCCTTAAAAGACCCTTGTTGCAAATATTAAATTATTTGGGGCAATTCTGTGATTTCAAGAAAACTAAGGGCATTTGTTGAATTTGTGTTAGGGGATGGTGAGGAAAAATTAATTTAGTTAATTTTAAGAAGTCACAAAAAAACAAAACTCATTTAAAGTATTGAAAGGGGCTGGACTTAGTTTGGGCAAGCCCATTTGGGCCATTTAAATAAAAGGGAAAAGAGGTATTTAAAAAAAAAAAAAAAAAAAAGAAAAAGAAAAAAAAGAAAGTGAAACCCTATCCCTAGCCTCACCATCTTCATCTCCTTTTTCTTCTTAACCAAACTGTCACCGTCGCTGCCTTGCCTGTCTGCCCCCGCCGTGTCGTTTCCACCGACCTCGCACATCTACAACTTTGTCTGTCACAGTCGAATTGCTACAATCCAACAGCTTGTCATCCCAGCCACTTCTACCGAGCAGCTCACGAACGCGAGCCTACCGATCTCCTCGCGTGCAAGTTCCTCTGGTTCGCAGCCCACTTCATCGACCTTCCCTGTGTCGTGTCTAGCTGCAGCACAACCAAAGACCCATGCCCACGCAGCAAGTCTCTGTCCCTATTTCAGCTGCCTACTGTATCACCGGTAACCAAGGCTTCGCCTAGTAGCTGTTTTGCCCATGTCCAACCCCTACTGCCCTAGTGGGTGTTCGAGTTTGGGTAAGTGATGTTTCGGGCCTATTGTTAATCGATGGTTTTGGTAGAATGTGTCTGATTAGCATTTTCTTGGTAGGTTATGCGATACTAGTTGGTTCAATTGTTCTCTGCATCGCAAGAAGCGCTGTTTGTTATTCAATTTTCAGGTAAGGATTCTCTACTCGCGTTGTGTGGATCCTACATTTGGAAAATTTCATTATGTTACTTAAATATTTATGTCTTGATTTTCTGGCATAACGTTGTTGATCTGGGTCAATCATACTTCGAGATTATGGGATCCTGGGGTGCTATTTGTGATATGTATGTTGTCTAATTGCTTGTTGTTGTTCTGTTGCCTGGCACTTTGGGATTATGGTGTCCCGAGGTGCCAACTTATATGCTTATTATATTTTATATATCTTGTAAGCATGCTAGGATTATGGGGTTCTAGTATGTTGATACTTCTGTTGCTTGTTCTATGTTTCTCTTAGAGTATGTGTGAGCTGGTGATGATGTGTGATTAGTATGTAGCTAGTCCTGATCACGTGATGAGTAGTATCCTACTAGGATGATGGAATGAGAATATTTAAGCATGTTTGGTGATCTGTTAGGACTGAGCTGTTAAGCACTTATAGCTAGAATTTAATAGTTATCATTTAGAGGTTATAGAGGACACGATGCATTGTTGTCCTCATTGGTTAAGATCGTTAAGGATTTATTCCCACCCCCGATAGTCGAGGATGTGAAGTAACATACTGCCCCTAGCAATGCCTAGTTTGTAGCCCTTTTAGGTGAGCCTTGATCATAGTGTAAGTCTGCTATGGAAGGGTCTTAGCTTAGGGCGATAGGTGTGAACAGGCTGACTCGGATCGCTGGTGAAGGCCTCCAAGACCGTGACTTAGTGGACACGTAACACCCCAAAATTTTAGAGGAACCCTCCAGGTTCTGTTATTATCTCTCCTAGAATTTTCGGTGTGATTCTTTTGTTTTTGGCATTAGAGGAATTTTGGTCATTTACCCCTAATGGCCCTATTTATAATTAATGATTAGTGTTTGAGTATTTTATAATTTTCAAGAACTTTTGGGACTTATGGCATTGGTTTAGGTTGAATTATTAAGGAAATAAAATAAATAGAAAAGTTGGTTTTTTTGTTTTAAAACTATATATAAGAAAAAAAAAGAAAAAAGAAAGAAAGAAAGTTTCATTTTAATGAAAAGGGGAAAAAGGCTAGAATTAGGTTTAATAAAAATAAAAGAAAGTCCATTTAAGTTTAGAAAAGAAATAAAATAAAATAAAATAACAAACCCTATTCTTTTCTTCATCTTCTTCATCTCTAAACCCTTATCCTCACCTTTACCCTCTAAGCTGCCACCGCCTGCACCCTATTCGTCGGCAATAACCACCGCGACCAGACGTGCCCGCACCGCTCCTTTTGCACATCGACCGAGCTGCATCGATTCCCTTCATCACAGCCCCCAGCGCCCGCACGCATGCACTGCTCCAGTCGCAGCCGCAGACGCCGCCAAGCACGCCCCACTCTGCCGCTGTAGCCCTCTTCTGCGGAGCACCACGCTGCTTTCAGTCCTCGTTTGGTTGTAGCTCTCTTCTGCAGAGCACCAGCGCCCCTATGCCTTGCTCCTCGCCCAGCCGCACACTAGCGCAGTTTCGGCCGCAACTTGCCATTCCTCAAAAGCCCAACACGCTCGTGGTTGATTTTCAGTCGCCACCTGTTGCAGCAGCAGCTCGGCCTACACGTTTCGATTCCCTCAGTGTCACAACTGCATCGCCTGTGCAGCAGCCCAACAGCAGAACCTAGACGTCAAAAAACTGCTCATTTTGCTCAGATTTTGGGTAAGGATTCTGATCTCGGTGTTGTTTTGTTGTGGGTTAATCGTTTTGGATTTGATGGTTTATGGTGATGAGTATTTATTTGGATTGTTTTGTGAGATGTTGTCTTTATTGGATCTCGAGGCGTATGTTGTAGGTTCTACTTGGTTTTTGAATCAAGTGTTGGACATTCGTGTTTGCTTTCAGATTTTTGGTAAGTTCTATTACAGGCTCGTTGGTTTTTGGAGTTAGATAGCGTTGTTGGGATTGCTATTAAGTGACTGTTTTGATTATTCTTTGTTGGGTTAAAACAACTAGTTGAAATTTTTTTGGCTGCAGCTCAAGGAGCATTTTTCTTGGTTAGTTTTGTATTATTGAAACAGGTAAGGACTTTCTACTTGGGGTTGTGTGGACCATGCACAAGTCAAAGCTGACTGTGTTACCAATATTTATCGATGCTGGATTGCGTAGCTGGTGTTTATTGATGTTTGTCTATGTTTTATGTTTTTTATCTTGAAAGTTCTGCATGCCTTGTACTTCGGGATTATGGGGTCTCAAGGTGCCACCTTGTATGTTGATTGAAATATAAAAAATGTTATGTATGTTCACACTTCGAGATTATGAGGTCCTGAGGTACTAAACTTGTATGTGTTCTTTAAATTAAACTTCTTGCGAACATGCTAGGATTATGGGGTCTTAGCATGTTACTCGTTTTGTTGTATGTTCTTGATTCTCTTGGTATGTGTGTGAGCTGGTGATGACGTGTGTTAGTATGTAGCTAGTCCTAATCATGTAATGAGTAATATCCTGTTAGAGTGACTATATAAGAATATTGAGAATGTTTGGGGATCAGTTAGGTCTGAGCTGATAAGCATCTGTAATAGAACTTATAATTGTCATCATCTAGAGGCTATAGAGGCACGACGCACCATTGTCTCATTAAGTCAGTGTGGTTGAGGATTTTAATCCTGCGTCTGATAGCCGAGGATGTGTTCTAACAAGTTACCTCGGCGATGCCTAGTTTGTAGCCCTATAGGCGGGCCATGATCATAGTGTACGCCTGCAATGGGAGGGTTTTAAATTGGGCCAATAGGTGTGAACAGGCTGACTCGGATCGCTGGCGAAAGCCTCTAGGATCGTGACTCAGTGGACACCTTTCCTTGTCAAGGTAGGAATGTGGACCTGGACCATGTTGGTTTGTGTAGGTCTACACCTGACTGGTTTACAGAAGCATGCAGTGTATGCGTACACGCACCGAGTGTTAGATAGATGGCTCACTTGGACCGGTGTCATCAATACACCAGTAGTGTTTGAGTTGTTTGATTTAATTGAGTTAGAGAGTCGTGTAAGGAACTTCATGACCTGTCGTATTCCTATGTTTAGGTGAGTGTCTTAAGGGCCTCACAAGAGAGTTATGTAACGTATTTCATAACCTGTTATTGTTTATGCTCAGGTGAGTGTCTTAAGGGCCTCACAAGAAAGAGTCATGCAACGAACCTCATGACCAAGTAAAAAGTTAAGATGGGTTGAGAGTAAGTTGATTGATTGAGAAAGACATGTAACGAAACTCTTGGTCAGATAGTAAGCTTTTTTTAGTTGAGAAAAGATATGTATTGCTAGCATGTTAAGTTCTACTTTGTGCATTGCACCCCTGTTGGGGAGTTCTTACTTAGTATTCTTTTATACTCACCCTTTCTGTGGTTTTCCACCAGGTAATCAGGGATACTACCAAGACGGTTAGCTGGGAGATGCGGAAGTGATTATGGGTGGAGCTTGTTGCGTCTTTCTGGTTTAGTTGATAGGATAGTTGTAAACTCGGTTATTCATTGTTAGCATGTTAAATAAAAAACTCCTATTATCTTGTTAAATTGATTGGTAAACTATTGGGCATGAAGGCCTGTTGTTATTGATTTGTTTATTTAAATTGTTTTAGAAACACCTTGGCCAAGGACTTGTTAATTATTTATTAATTTTGAAATAAATTCAACAAGAGCAGTTATTTTAGGTTTGAAATTTGAAAATTGCTCGTTTATAACTGCTTTTGAATCAGCATGATGTGGAAAACATAGTTCAAAATTACGGGTTCTTACAAGACACCTTTTCTTGTATAGTTAGGCATGTGGACCTGGACCAGGTCAGCCTATGAAAGCCTACACCTGACTGGTTTATAGCAACATGCAGTGTATGCATACACGCCCTGAGTGTCAAGTAGATGGCTCACCTAGACCGGTGTTTACAGTCCACCAGTAGTGATTTAGTTGTTTGAGCTAGAAGGTCATGTAACAAACTTCATGATTGACTATTGCTAAAGTTTAGGTGAGTGTCTTGAGAGCCTCACAAGAAGGTCATGCAATGAACCTCATGACCAGTTTTTTTATCTAAGTTAAGTTGAGTTATAAATATGTATTTGCTAGCATGATTGATTTCTACCTTGTGCATTGTACCCTTGTTGGAGAGTTCTTACTGAGCATTCTTTTATACTCACCCTTATTGTGGTTTTTCCACCAAGTAATCAGGTACATCATCAAGATGGTTAGTTGGAAGATATTGAAAGGATCATGGGTAGAGCTGTTGCATTTTTCTTTAATAGTTGATAAGATAGATGTTAATTTCTTTCATTCAGTAGCATGCTAGGTTTTTTACTCATGTTATTTTATGTTTTCAAATTGTTGATAATTGTTGGGCATGGATGTCGATAGGATTATTTAGTTAATTGAAACTGTTTTAGAAACACCTTGGCCAAGGGCTTATTTAATTATTTAAATTATTTGAAATAAATTCAGTAGAAGTAGTTTCTTGATTTGAATTTGAAAAATGCATGATTTGTAACTATATTTTGAGTAAGCATGTGCTAAGAATCGTAGTTTACAAATTACGGGGTCTTACATCTAATGCTACTAATGTCTTCATGAATAGTTTATCGCGCTTACTCGCATAAGCCCAATACTTTGCGTTTGAGCGAAGATTTGGTCAATTCTTTTGGCCATCTCGTCTATTAATAATTTCTCTTTGTCGCACTGCACTTCTTCATCACAATTTGCTGGGTAGATGCATATAACATCAGCGTGAAGTTTTGGTTGGACTCCCCGATCAGCGTACAATTTCGTTATAGAGAATTGGAAGTACATCTTATTTTGTATTTTTTAGCACAATGCTGAATTTGCGTTTCTAATATTTGTCCTAGATTTATGCGCTTCCTACTCTCGATTTCATAGAGCAGCAATGCTTGATCGTTCATAACCAGAGTCTCATTGGTTGATGGAATGATTGACGTTTTGATAAGACTCAACCAATCGCGAAGGTCACTTGTAATCCAAAATGATTGGAATGATGTCGGGTCATTCCATTCTATTCCTACTGCTCCAATCACCTCTAGGCATTCTTGCAATTGCTCTTCTATAGGGGACTCCAATATTTTCAGAAAATATGTTCCAGGAACATTAGAGAGTGAAAATGCTTTGTTCCACACGGCTGCTCGATAATCTATTAATTGACCATCTACCCTTGAAATAACGACCTTTCTTCGTTCATGTTTGCATAAAACTACCGTTCCCACTCTGGTCTCGCATTCTTATCTGGTTTGAAATATTTTATCCATCCCAAATTGCAATTCTCTTAACGGTTTCCTCTGAAATTCCCTCCATTCCTTATTCGCGCTCAATCCTTTATTCTTCAGTGATATATAATGGTCCTCTGCATTGATAGATGGAAAGGTTGTGCCTACTTTTACTACTTTGACCTTGGTTGTTGTCCTAATGTTTGGAGTTTTTGGTAACAGCCTTGCTTTCATGGATTGTATTCTGACATTGTAAAACCTTGGAGACTGCTCTTCCGCCTTGATTAACACTTTTTTCCCTTCTTCCTCTTCGCATGGTTTTTCTTCCTTGGGATCTTCTTCCATCGAGTTCTCTGTTTTCATCCATATGCTCATTTTTATTTCCCTCGCTTCCCGCTCAACCGCTTTTTGTTGTAAATAATCTTTTACTAATTCGTCCGCCAGTTCAATGTAATCCCTTGAGATAGGTGGTGTTTCACCTTCGCGGCTTACAGCGACACACTAATACTTTGATTCATCATAACATTTCTGCCAAATGCCTTTCCGTTTCTTGTCAGTCGCTGGTGCAAACTTTCTCCGCGCTCATACCTTGATTCATTAGAAGACAATTTCTTGACTCCTCCTCTTAGAGACACTAAGTTTTAAACTTACGTTGGTCCTCACAGCCCGACCGGTGGGGACACGTACGTTTAAAACACGTCGGCTGCTAGGGGTAAGAAATCTGTCCTCACAGCCCGATCGGTGGGGACACGTACGTTGGTCCACTCTAAGCCTCTAGATGATGACAACCTAATAAGTTCTATCTAAGATTCACAAACTCTGTTTCTTAACATTCAAACGTGCTCAACAACAAATAAACCCTAGCATGGTACTACGAGCTTACATAGAAATCACATCGCATGCTGGAAGAACAAACCTAGCATGGTACTAACATGAGAAACAGGAACAATCATGCTAGCAGAAAATAGAACAACATACATTCCTATCCATTATGATGCTCGTAAACAGTAAACATGCAACAAGAACACAATCAATGAATATTTCACAGGGTCCACACAACCTCGGTAAGAAATCCTTACCTGGAAAATAAGCAGAAAATACAATAGATAAACGGTGCTCCTTGAGCTGCAGAACCAACATGAACCTAAGCAGAAATAAAAGTAAGCACAATTAAATAACACTCGAACAGCTGCACGAACTAAATAACGAACACAACGCTCGAGAAGAAAATTACCCTAAACCAAACACAAAGCAGCTCGGCAGCAAGGCTCTCAGCGAAGAGCGAGCGAAGCTGTTTGTGCGGCTGTGGCAAGGCGAGGCATGCGTGCGGCAGTGAAGGCGACGCGGAGCGGCTGGCCTCAGCAACGTGTGCGCGAACGGGATTGAGCGGCAACGGCGAAGGGGTGCAGCTTCGAGGGCCCAAACTAGACGACGCGAGGGCGAGCGAAGGGCTGCGGCAAGGTCAAAGGACGAGCGGCACAGCGAGAGGACAGCAATGGCGAGGGCTGCGAGGCCTTGCGATCTTAAGAGGATGCGTTCGCTGGTGCGAAAAGTCTCAGTGGGCTAGCGTCGCGAGGTGCTGCTTGCGGTGGCTACTCAGATCGGCGAAGGACGAAGCTAGCTAGGGAACTTGATCACGGTGAAGGTGAAGGTAGCTAAGGAGCTTGATCACGACAAAGGTGAAGGCAGCTAATGAGCTTAATCACGGGGAAGGGACTTGGGCGATGGGAGAAGAAGAGAGGAAGAAAGAAATCGTGAGGGGATTTTTCTGGTTTTTGAGAAAAAGTGAAAGCGGCTAGGTTTTTATGTCTCGGCCAAAAAGAGGAGGATCAACAAGAGAGTGCCATGTGTCCCTGGCAACCAGTCTTCGAGTCCTGGCGAAGACACCTTTTTAACAATTAATTTCCTTCTTTTTCTCTTTTAACCAAAAGAACTCCCAAGCTTTTCAAGCTGTAACTCTAACCCTGGAAATCTGAAACCACAGGAATAACCGAACTCAATATTCAACAGAAACAGCTCTGAACCCTGATTAATTATGAAACTACCCCTGAAGGCAAAATTACCAAAATACCCCTAGAGGCTCAAACTGCCCTAACGGCCCAACCGAACAACCGAAACCACAACCGAACATACCTGGGGAATCAGAATGGAAAATTGGGCCGTTACACATTAACTACCTTACCTTTGGCTGTTCTGCTACTCGATTTGCCAACTGAGACCATTGACTGGGCTAATGGGTAAAGATCATTGCTAGGGTTTTATTATTTGGGTTAGAAAATGGTGTATTTTCCATTCCTACATCTAAGGTTATTTGTAATGGTTGGAAAAATTTGAATATTTTCACCCTTAATACTGGAAAAGGAAATAACTACTACATAATGGAAATGTTCGATCGAAAAATCTCGCATCTCATTATCGCACTATTCCTTATTTGCTAAAAGGGAAATACTAAAAAGGAAAACTTATACCAGGAAAACATTCTATTCCTAAAATAAAGTAAAATCTGCAGAAATAATACACAAAGTCATAAATACCGATATTCGCATTCCAAGAATGTTGCCTGCCCTTTGGCAGACCTTTGTGCTATATTTCGTCTGATGCTAGTTGCATGCGCTTTGGCCACTTAAATTGTGCTATTATTTAGCATTTGAGTTAATCGCAATTTGTTTTCGCAACATGCATATCATGATAGGATGCAGATTTCAATTCTTACTTTAGTATGTATGCATATCATTCATGACATTTATAATGCAACTTTAATTTCCCTTTTATTAATAGTAATAAAAAACTTTCTTTTCTTGAACGTTTAGCGCTAGTATTATTATTGCAAATATGAGATCTAGTAGGAATTTTCTTTTCTTAGTAGAATTCTTAAGTTCTCCTAGATTCAAACTTAGCGCTAGAATAGTCCTTATCGTGCATGGCAGAAAGATCCAAATTTTGCTAGGAAAACCTAGAGTTTGAAATAGAGTATTTAATTATGGAAATAAATAAGTTTGGGGGAACTATGCCTCACCTTCATTAGGGACAATGAAGATTTTAAGTTTGGGGGTGAGGGTAAGCCTGCGGATGATTTAAACTTCAAAAAAAAGAAAAGATGTTTATGCATTTTTTTAGAATGAGCAAATAAGCCATAGGTAATCTCAAAATGTTCCCACTATCACTTAAGCAAAAGCTTTATTCCTTTGCTTAGATGATTTGTTTTGCGCTCAAGCAAGTCATTCTAAGAACTATGGAATTATGATAGGAGCATAATTCGAAAAGAAAACCTGAGATTTAAATCTCGACAAAATGTGTTAGCCAACCATAGCTTTAGGAAGTAGTTAAATGTGATAAATTGAGTAAAGGGGAATAATTGCGATGAGGAACGATCTGCCAGTCCCTATAGGGAGGGTTTTTTACGCGAACCTGGGGAAAGTTTGAAGTCCTTTAGGAAGAAAAGTTTATACTAGGATTAGGAAAGGCAATAAGACATACTAGAGCTTAACTTAAAGAAAAAGAAAAATGTTGATTCAGTTAATCAAAATGCTAGTAACTAGGCTACGCATTGCTTGGGACAAGCAATGATTCAAGTTTTGGGGTTTGATAGCTCTCAAATAGATCATTATTTAAGCTGATTTATTGAGCATTTTATTAAGGGATCAGGAAGTTTTTCGAGCTATTAGGCGCAATTTGCAAATAAAAGTGTAGAAATCAACATGTGGACAGAAAATAGCATCATCAGATCAATATGTGAATTAGATACAAATATTATACAATTACATGCTACAAAGCTATTAAATGAAGGAAATGCTAAACGCTGATGCTGGAGGAACGAAACAACGCAAATGGCGACGCACATAGAAGAATCAAGCGTTCATAAGGCGGTCGCGCTCAAGAATCATACCAACATGCAAATAAACAGATAATCAATCAAGCAATTAAAGTGGTGTCAATGAAATAAATTCCAGCGAAAATCAAGAAATCTTGAATGGCTTGCCGACTAAGTAAATCAACTTTATAAATTGCAAGAAGGAAGCCGAAGTTTGGTGAGCTGGTCAGATGGCCAGAAGCCGATCTACGTGAAGAGGAGCTAAGTCAAAAGTTTAGAGTCCGATTCATGTGATAAGCAACTGGTGGTGACTGTAAGAGCCGATGACAAAGGGACTGCACACTTCACAACCGTGCCAACTCCATTTTACTGTTTTTCTTAGGAGTAGCTATAATGATAAACATTTAGTAGTCGTAATAAAATCTGCTGATTTAAACTTCTTACAATGTGTTCATTGTTATGCTGCGTTATAAGAGTCTTAAATGAATTCTCACGAATAGAATCATGCTTAGTAGCGTAGGTTAAAGAGTTTTACACTGTTGCGTTTGTTTATTTATATGTATATACGTTGCTTTTCTAACCACGTATATAACTTGTGGTGAGTCGAAAAGATGAACCACATGGAGATCCAGTATGCTACTGTAGGTTGAATGTAAATCTTTGCATCATTTAGGGAGTTAGGAATAACCTCACTATTGCTCGTGTTGCCCCGTTTTACTATAGAGTTCACAGCGAAAGCTGTCCTCTCATAAATCACTAAGTGCGGGAGCACTTCTTAGTTAAGGGAAGCAAGACATTCAATAACTAGTCCCACATTCTTAACATCTTCTATAATTGTTTATTTATCTTTACTCATTGCATTCAAATTTATTTCTGTCAAGCATTTGCATATTTTTATTTCCACATTCAAAACCAAAATCAAACACACTTTTAAACCCATTTATTTACTTTTCAGCATAACTCTCATTTTAACGGTATTACTTCTAGACATTAATCTCTGTGGGATCGATAAACTACATACTTATTACTTGCTGTAGTTGCGACCGAGTATACTTGCGCGTAAGCGATTCCGAGTCATACTTAGCTTTAAGCTTTCTCTGAGTTAATTACTGTAAGATTATATTAGCACCTAAAATGCAATACCAGCATCAGTTTCGCAGACCGAGCATCAAAGCCAATCCCAAGTGGGTGCATGAATTCTACACCAATGGAACTGGTGATGCAAGCTGCAGCACTACAGTTGAAGGAAAATTCATACACTAGAGTGCAGAGGCCTAGAACGAGCTATTCAAATTCCAAGGTTATGAAGAAGCACAGTATGATCGAAAAGAAGAGAGCCAACAGCAGAAGAATTGGATGCATGCCTACGCATGGTGACCATGCCAGGCGTCAAGTATGACAATAGACATCAGGCGCATCCTTGAGGACGAAATGAGGAGACAAATGGGGAAGATGCATAAAAAGCTATTTTTGCCACACTCCATCACCGCATTATGTCTCAAGCAGGGACTAAAGTACGAGCCAAAGGACCAGACGCTGAAGGTTAAAGGAGTTTTCCAAATGGTAGTAAATAGGCGCGAAAGAAAGGAGTTGACTGTTAAGGAACAAATCATGCGGATCAGGGTAACTATGCAAAAAGAGAACTTGATCACGTCAACACGACCACTACAAAGGAGGAAGCAGTCAGCTCCATATACGCAGCTGGTATGCATAGTAGAACCCCCAGTCACACAGTCGATCAATCTACCTCTAAGCTCGGACACCAAAGATGAGCTTGAAATTGAGAGAACTCCACAATTAAAGAGAAGAAAGAGGATTGATGGAAAAGAGGGAAAAAGCAACCAAACAGCTGAAGGGCAGTGTCCTAACCCAATTACTGAACGGGAAGAAAAGCCGGCTGTGGGATAGCCTGGGCAGACACCCTTGCAAGCACCCTTAATCGTGTTAGAACAACCCTTATCTATAAGTCCAACAAACACTAGTCTCCCACCACCAACACTAGAAGAAAGACTGCCGGCTCCGCCACTAGTGAATAACATGGACTTACCTACAAAGAGCATTCCAAAAGCAATTCAACCCAAAGCAGTACAAAGACTGATAAGTCTTACTAAAGCGGCCTAGTGAAGGAATAAAGAATTCTAGAGCCAAGTGTTGCACTTCATGCGTCAAACACGCATCACCTAGACATATTTGCAGAGAAGAGAACGAAGCATTCGCATTGAGCTACAAAGAGGGAACCCACAATTTTGGCTTCCACTCTTTCCAACAGAAGTACTTCAAGAGTGGATACCACCTTCTGAGTTAGAAGATCAAAATCTGCCTAATGAAGGCACGGACTCCGCAAACTAAAGGAAGTATCTGTCTACATCATTGGTAACACGCATTCATCTTTAAACTTCATAACTTCATATTTCCTTGCCAATTATTAAACCTACGTAAGTAATTCCATCGTTTGACTATTTTACTACTTAGAAGCTGTGCAATCCTTGGTCATTGTTTTGCAACCTAAAAGGAACCTAGGTTGCTTAATGCTACCAAGAGAGCAAGTTTGCTAGGAAAACGAAGTATTAGCAATAGTAGATGCTATAAGTAGGAAAAGAGAATGAATGTTCTGAGGGATAAAACTAAAAGCCAAGGCAAGGAAGTCAAGTTTAAGATCCAATTAAGTTTGGGGGAACTAAGCCTCACCTTCATGGAGGACAATGAAGATTTTAAGTTTGGTGGTGAGGGCAGCCCGTGGAGTGAATGTTGAAAAGAAAGAGTGGTCGAGAGTAGCATTTTGAAATAATAATAATAATATAGAAATCAAAGCATTCGGGACAAAGATGTAAGCATTTAAGTGTGTATAAGCCTTAGGATTCCCATTACTTCACTATTCATCATTAGCGCAAGTTAAACCTTCCTTTGCTTAAGAAGACATTTTAGGCTCAAATAGGAACATCTTAAGAACTACGGATTGCGGACATGAGTACAACCGGAGCAAAAATGCGTTAAGCATACTCCTCAAAGGATTAAGGGGACCTACCTAGCAACTTTGACTTGGTGTTTTGGGCAAACTTAGGAGGATTAAGAAGTTGGTCGAGATGTTTTTTAGTCGTAGGCATTAACTCTTAGGATACCCATTTTGCTGGTCGAAAGTAGAGAAAGCTAGAGGTAATAAGAGAAGTAGACTAGTTTACATCGGGGCCCTAGGTATCATCAAATTACTCTATTCTCCAAATTATGGGGTAAATCACGACTCATGGATTTCAGTGCGATTTGGTGGTAAATTAAGAAGGGGTGTTTTTTTTTCTATTTAAATATTCCCTGTAATTGTTTGTATTGCTCAGGGCGAGCAATATTCAAGTTTGAGGGTTTGATAGCGCTAAATAATAGCACTATTTAAGTCTCTGAACTCTTGCAAAATACTCAAAAAGTAAGCAAACAACAACAACATAAGAATGGATATTAACTTGAACATTTGCGATATTCTATGCATATTAGCAGAACACCCACGCATAATGGAAATTAAGTATAATGCAGTTTTTAAGATATAAAATGCGCGTATAAGCATAGAAACTGAATTATTACTCCCAAGCTCGCTGAAGTATTTTAAAATCGCAGAAAAAGCATTGCGGACACGGAAGAAGACTAGAACGGATAATCAGCAGATCAGAAAAGGAAAATTTGGATGGCAATCAAATTATGAAATCAAGGGAACCAAGAAGGAAAGAATCATTAAACGAATATTCTAGAAGAAGAGTCGGGGCAAGGATTGAACGTGACCGACACAAAACCTCAGACTCTAGAAAGTGCGTGAAATTGAAGAAGAAAGTGTGCTGGTTCGGAGAGGAAACTATCGTTGATAGGCGTTCGAGACGCCGAGGTCTCTTGGAAGATCTTGGTGAATTCTGTTCATCTGTAGTCCTGGACGAACTCAATACCAAGCGGTGTTTATAGAAGAAGACTTCATTGGCAACAGTGTGACGATTCTATTACTCCATTATGTTATTTCAGTTTGTAGTTAATGTTGCGTTTCATACTTTCTTTGTCGCATTTCGTAGGAGTAGTTTGTAACGCTTTCTTGAAGTTAATTCTATGAGTTCTTTGTTTCAGACTTGATCTCCTATTAAGCAACTTATGATTAGATTGATAACAAGAAGCAAATTTAGAAGAATCGTGTAGTATTATTATTTAATTCAATAACAAGTAAGGGAAAAAATAGTAAGAGCAGCAGTTGATTTTATTTATCGCGAGTCGACTGACGGTCCACTCGCGAGAGCTTAGCAATTGCCTTGGAAAATGGAATGTTAAGAGCTTAACATAACTGTAATCGCTAGGTAATACTTAGTCTTAAGTATTTTAGAGGGGTATTAGGAATAATCTTCTCACTAGTAGCGTACGCAAAACTTTCGCTTAAAAGCAAACTTACGGGCAATGTACCGGAAGGTTGCAATCAAGTACTCCGGAAGGGGGCTTGAAGTTACAGTCTAGTATGTGCTAATTTCTCATGACAACTTCACTTGTTTGTTTTAAACTATAATGCGAACTTCTTCTCACTAGTTAATTAGTTAAACTTAGGCATTTCAAGAGAATACAATTAGTGAATAAAATATGAATGTGGATGAGAGATTTTATAATGTTGTTCATTTATTAAGCAAAAGGTTGGCTAGCTACCCACGTGTGCTAACCTCAAGCTCACTCGAGAGAGGGACCTGGCGGGAGACCCAGCAGGTTACGTTAGTATGGTGTGAAGACTTTTGCATCATTAAATGGGATTAAAGCTAATCCTGCTACGCATACGACGCCCTGAGCCTTACTTTTGTAGCAGTCATAGCGAAAGCTGGACTCTACCCATCGCATGCGGAAGCACACGTTTGTAAGGGAAGTATGATGTCAACCTCACCACGCATCACGTGCATATTTGTTCTCTATGGGTTAATCTTGTGTATTTACATTCATAGTTGCAATAACATTAATACTAGCATAGATATATTTACTTTCAAACACAACATCTTTTCAAAGTCTCTGTGGAATCGATAAAATACATACTTATTACTTGCTACAGTTTCGACCACGTATACTTGAGCATAAGCGATTCCGAGTCATACTTAGCTTTAAGTTTTCTTTGAGTTAATTACTGTACGATTATATTAGCACCCGGAACGCAATCCAGTTCATGAACCGACTCCCCGCCAACCAACCCCCATCTAGGGTTTCTGAAGTTCCTTATATATGGCTTATTTACTTGGTCAACAAGCTTGGAATGTTCTAGACTAACCTTCATTCCACCCGGATCTCCATTAATTGATTCTTCGAGATTTTCGTGGTGACATGATTCTTTGATTGTGGTATTTCCTTAGCATCTTCAAATTCGCAGCGGCATCCCGTTGTTTGATTTCCCTGAATTCCAGTAATGGTGCGACTCTTCGAATGAGGCTATTTTGGGTGATGCTTCAGAGCTGCGGCTACCCCTGCTACATTAGTCGCTTCGTCGATGCGGTAAGGTCTCTAACTTCTGAACATTGCACGTCAATTTGCATACATTAATGCGCTAATCATTCTCTTTTACGTTGAAAATGCGATGTTGTCTCCTTTTATGCCTAAATGTGAATGCACAATGGATTTTATCTTTTTCGTCTGCATTTTATCTTCTACTTAAGCCAATTGTCCAAAGAAATCCTAAGAAATACTTACAACAGTTGCCCGTATTATGCTCTATTTGAAAGCTATCTATACCTTTCATCAAGCTTGGCTTTTACTAATTCTCAAGGATACTCTCGCTAAGGTAAACAACGCTAAGCCAACTGATTGATTCACTTTTTTCTGTTATGTTAACATCAGCGCGAGTCGTTCCGTTGTAATATATTATTTGTCTCTTAGGAGGGAAAAAAAGTTAAATTCATGTAGGTGACCTTGATGATTGATATGATGCATTTTGATCCTCTCAAAGTTTTTCTAATTAGTATATTAGAAATAATACAATGATTTGTAGCTGCAGGAAAAGGCCACATGTCTAATCCTAATTACCAATTGAGGTAACCATTCTTTTGTGAAATTTTATTTTTCTTTGGTACGAACTCTACTTTTTTTTTCTAAGACTTCTTTTTTTTTTTTCTTTTTTTTCCAACTATTTTTTTCTTTCTCAAAACATTATCTATCATGCTATATTTTAACCTATCTCGACAAAGGTACAAATGGTAAGGCCAACAAAAGAAATGGTATCTAGGACTAAATATGATGTATAATTATTTTTTAAAAAAAAGGAAAATAAGTTCAAAGTAGCTAACATAAAGAAAAAAAAAAATTAAATGTGAATGTTTTAAGAGTCTAAAAGTTGGTTAGTAATTGTGCTTATCAGATAACATCAATACAAATATGTAGTTTTAAAATGCATTCACAAACAAGTTTTAGAATAAGCACATTAAATTTGATCACTCTATAAGAAAAAAATTGAGCAAAATATATTAAGTTGCCCATAGTCTCAAAAGATTACAAGAATAGATAATTTGTATTAAGTCTTGAACATTTTTCAATAAGCAAACCAATGAGACACCACCATATAATTTTAAAGAAACACTAATCATGCTCATCTCTCTAATATTTGAAAGACATGTCGATGTCGAAGGAAATCTAGCCTACATGCTCACCCTACACATCAAATAATATGCACGGTTTATCACAACAACATGCCAACAGTGAATCCATACAAGACCTTCTTACATGCATCCAACATACAAGCATTCTTAGGAAAATACATAGCTATCATACAAGCTTTCAGTAAATAGATTCACATACAATCAAGAATTTCAAGATCTAAACTATGTAACTCAATTGACTCCAACATGCCTGTGCCTTTCAGATAACTATACATACTAGCAAGTAACTAGACATATACAAACAATCACATAATGAACCCTACCTGCGTCTAACCAATGAATTCAGAAGGAGCATACAGTTTGAATAAAAAAAAAAGTTCAACATAACAAGTAAGAGCTACAAGGTTGGTCTAAGCAATCAAGTCTTGTTAGGGTCCCTTACAAAAATTGGGTCACACAAAACAGATGAAGTGCAAGCTAAACTCTAAAAAGAACTGCTTGAGTTTAGGCCTTTTTGTCTACTTTAGAACATACGATAAAAATTAGTATCAAACGGGAATTAACCCAAAATATTGAAAGCTTATGGAATAAAGAAAGTACCCATGCTATACCTCTCCACGAGTAGGCTTATTTTCCTTGAAACCAAACCGACAATCAGGCTCTTGAACCTTTCTTAACATCTAAACTCGACTCAAGTTCGAGCTTGCTATCCTCAAAACCCCCTTGAATCGAACTCCTTACACCAAGCTTCAAGCTCGACCGATATCTTTAAACCCTTCTAAAAGTGTTCACCAAAGCTTGCACAACTTTTATCTAATTCGAGAGAACTATGGGCTTGTTGATCTTTACTATTTGAACCTTCACCCTTCAACTCTACATTCATAGATATCTAATTTAAAGATGACATCAGAACTACATCTCTTTCATTTTTTTAAGGTCGTTGCTTGCACTTTCAGTATGAACATGCTCAGAAGTGTCCAGATCTTTAACATCACCATCTGATTTCCCATCCAACCAAATTTGTCACAACTTTAATTCTTCAATTGAAACTCTTAGTACAAAGGATATTTAGAGTTATCTTCTTTGATAACAGTATTTTAATAAATATTTATCGTACTAACAATTATTTACGTAATAAGTTGAACAATAAGTTATTTGTAGCTTCGGTGTCTAAATATGCTCGTTAGGTAGTGATTTGTGTTCACATTTCTCTGCTGCTATACACTATTACCAATCACATTGTGGCATTTAGTAAATTTTAGTGAGACTATTTAAAATTAATCCTTACCATCTTAGTCGTGCTTATATTGCATCTTTCTCGCCAAGAGCAGACCTCAGTTGACGAAGTAATTATAAAAAAAAATAATAATAAAAAAAAAAACCTCCCTCCTTTTTCCTTGATAACATGATTTATGGTCTTAAAGGCCCAACTCTCATAAACAATGATTGAAACCACTCAAAATTATGACGACATTTAAGATAACATATGAATTATAATAAACCAATCAAAATCAATCCAAAAATTAACTAGTTGGTAAACTAAACAAATACGAATCGATCGCAACTCATGGAATCATAATCAATCCAACTAGTGAACTTTCTAAACTAGTTGGTATACTAACAAATACAAATCATTCGCAACACACTGAATCATAATCAATCCAACTAGTGAACTTTCTAAACTAGTTGGGATCTTGTCAAAAGAATTTAAATTTCTTTTATGAATTTGATCAAATCTACCTACAAGTTGTCGAAGATTTTAATCTATATACTAAGCAATCTGACAAATTTGAGACCACTATATATACTCTACTTTGTTAAAATAAACTCTTATGGAACATTAGCTTAGAAAGATCAGTAGAGTCCCTTGGGCATACCAAAAACCTCCATTCGAGACATAAACAAAGCTAATAAAATCAAAACAACAAATATCGCAACTCGAACATAGCCACGCATAATGCTAACAGAGGAGGCAATGTTCATCAAACGGCTTTGTCGTAGTTCTAAGAAAGATAGCCTTGCTTTCTCAACCACGTATCTAGAATCACCAATTTGCATAGCATCTAACTTCTTTTTTCCAGTGGCTTTTCTCCTTTTCAATCTGATTCTTCGATTCGCATATCCTTGGTTTGGTAGCAATTCCAAACAGTCATTCAATTCTGGCTGGGTTTTACTATCCCCATCTGATCTATGGAAAATCAGTGGGAACAGATCTGAAGCAGCAGCACGGTAAGGTGCTGACACATCCAAGTTTACAATGTCATCTTTTAGTATGTCGGAGTAGAAATCGTCAGATCCATAGTCCTAGACACAAGAAACCAAGACTATAGTAGTTGATGTGTTCGGATGAATAAAAGAAAATATTATCAGCACCACAACCTTTTTTTCTCTGAAAATATCATATTTCACAATTCTACTAGGGCAATTTAATTTGTTGAAAGTTCTAATAACACATTCAAATTAAAATATAGCTTGAGGTGAAATTAAATTTTATTCCCCCAAATTTTACTCCGACCCATACCACATTTATGATCTGAAATGAATTATAGAATATTTAGTCAATAGTTGCCACCTAAAGATTAGTAAAACGAGTACCTAGAAACATGCATATCCATTGCATAGTACACTAACGGTGACAAGATGTCAGAATTACCTTCTGATCACCAGAAGACTCCACAAGTGCAGCATCTGCAGCATCTTTTTGGTTGGATTCAGATGTAGAACCCACCTGTTCACCAGAATGAGCTTGCAAAGAGGATAAATTTATTCGACTTGAAGAGGCTCGGTTTGAGCAACTACGTTGACGAAATTCATGTTTCCTCGTGAGGCGGCAAACAACTAGAAATTCCTACACCATAAGGTACCAAAAAAGAAGCGTAACCATGCATGTAAATAAAATCAGTGGAAAAGGTTATTGTCCGAATCAACTTAGTTTATTTGTGAAAAATATAGCACTAACTACATTTAAATTATAGAATAAAAAACCTAGTCAGCAAATCATCATCAACGCATCGTGAAATATGTCACACTAAGCAAGATTTTGTGTATAATTGATAACTCTCCAGAATTGAGAATTAAAGTAGCTTAAATTAATATATTTTTATAAAAAATTTGCTATAATTAATTGATAAAGTATGAAATTTCGCCCCCACATACTCATTACTGTGCTTAAGCGAAATATCCTGTAGTTTTCTGATTAGGATACTCTTTAGAGGTTTGCTGCACAAAACATGCATGAATGTTTGATATTTTCTAAGTGTTTAAAAGAATTGATACTTTCTAGTTTATCTGCAGCATTTTTGGGGAAATGAAGCGAAGTCCACCAAAGGAGAACCTCGCCAAGCGAAGACGAGTCCAGCAAAGCGTCTTGAAAAACATCCCACACCATCGCAGCGAAGGAAGAAAACAGCAAAAAAAGGGATGAGTCATAAAAATATCTTATCCAAGGGACGCGTGGCAAAGATCTGAAGTTCAACGATTAATCTCAGCCATCGCTTTGTGTCCACTCTAACGCACTCAACAACGCTGATCGCAGAGTAGGCTTTTGACAAAGCAGAGATCATGGAGCAGCATTTTGCAGACCTTGTCGGCTGGCCTATATATAGCGAGCGTCGTCTTCGTTCGAAGGGTTGGAAAATTCATAGTTTTCGGGTTGAGAATTATCTGAGTTCTCCCCAACTTTCGACCAAGCTTTCTCTTTCCATTTTGTTATTTAGGCCGCCGGAGTAATTTCTCTAGGGTCGTAGATGCTTTTACCGCATTTCTAGTAGTTTACTTGCATTCAGTAGATTGATTGTACTGCCTTGTAACTGGAGATTATCATCACCGGAGAACCTTTTAGAGTTTATCAATTTCAGGAATTTTCTCACCTTGCTTTGTTATTTCTATTTTCGCCTTCGCACTGTTTTACTTAGTCTTTCATTTAAATGAACACACAGTACCCTGAGGTCGATCTCCTATTTTCCTTAGAGCCTGCCCAGTCAGCATCTGAATAACACTCAATATTGGAATGTCCATGGTTCATGTATAACACACCTTTTCCAGGAATAGATTTCAGATAACTCAGAATTTGTTCCACGGCTGTCCAATGATCTACTGTGGGAGATGACATAAACTGACTTACTA
>JBBMKA010030328.1:0-24689 GCA_037833695.1 Sechiopsis laciniata
TATATAAAACTTCTGAAGTCTCTAATTACCTATTTAATTGGAAAATGCATCATATGGGAACTTAGTACAAACCTATCAACTGCTTTAATAGGTACATGGATAATAAATTGGGTCCATGTGTTCTTAAATATCATTTATTTCAAATCATTGACCTATGTAATTTTCAGGTAACATCTTATTTTTTAAAAAAAAATTCAAAATTTGTAGTTCAACCATATTTGAAAGTTTATAAATATACTGAATGGAGCAGTGACGTAATGATTTTATTGTTTGGTTATAAATCAGTTCAACAATATGGTTACATGTTCGATCTCGATAATTGGTATTTGGCTCTTATTTATTATTATTATTATTATTCACATTAATTCATATAATCACATTTGAGAGTAAGATTCGAACATGCTACATTTTAACGGATGATATATGTCAATTATTGTTGAATTGAAGTGCTTATTAAATGTTATTGTTTGAGTTCCCAAAAATAGAAACTATCTTAACCCACATTTGAATTTGTTGATAATATATATGTTTAAATTAGTTGAGCCAAATTAAAATCAACAAATTCAATAACTCAACCAAATAGACTAAAGTTGATATATTTTTATGAAAGGTGTTTTTTTTAGTCTCTGGATTTGAAAGTTAGGGTAGATTTGAATGTATTTTTCAAAATCAAACACTCGTACACTTACATTCCAACAATACTTAAATTTAGTTAGGATGTATTTTTTGAAATTTAAGTTTATACTATTTCTTATAAATTTGTTTTGACTTCATTATAAAAATAATAATTTTACCAATATATTAAAATTTAAAATTAAATACCGATTTCTTGATTCGACCTGGAGTTGAAATAAACTAATACCAATCAAGATAACAGTGCGCCATCGACCCACTCAATCCATAGTAATTATCATAGTGAATCTAATAAATTTTTTTATTTCAAAGATTAAAATTAAACATTTTTTAAATATCAAAATATAAATATTTGATTTTGAATTATAAAAACTAAATTAACTTATACTCCAAACATAACAACTAAAAAGTGATTATTATTATTTTTTATCTATAAATCTACATCCTAGGAATAGGCCAAATTATACAAATATTTACAATAGTAGGAAAAAAATTAATAATAATAAAAATTTAATAGTCATAATCATAAGTATTAATAATTATACGATATTATTAATAATAATACTGTATTAATATATAATATTATATTAATAATACATAATATTGTATTAATAATATATAACAATATATTAATAATATAAAATATAATAATAATAACGAAAAAATATTATATAATTCTTGAAACTCAAATCACATGTGGATAATATATAAAAGGTTCCTTTTGGTAAGAAAAAAAAAAAAAAAAAACCCTTAAACGAGCGTCCCGTCCCGTGGAAAGGGAGTTGTAAGCATCACAGAGCGTGTATATTGTGTTCTGTTCTGTATCTTCCATTTCCAGAAGCCATTAATGCACTTTTCACAGCGTACGGATCCATCAGTTCGTCACACCAGACGCCATTAACGCTCTCTCTCTTTCTTTCTCGCTCTTCTTCTTCTTCTTCTTCTTCATCTTCCTTCATTGTTGCACTGACCCAGTTCTTCATTTCTCAATTTCCCCTTTCTCTCTGCATCGTCTTCTTCCTCACCGCCGAGTAGGGTTTACTGCAACTGACGAGCGCTGTTCCTCCTTCAGATTCCCGCCTACGTCTCGATCCAGCGGTTTCGGTAAGCCTTTCTTCTTCCGCTTCTCCTAATTCATCGCAATCTGCGTTTTCTTGGCGTTTTGTATGTTGTCTCGTCTTGCAATTGTGTTTTCGTCGCTGGTTTTTGCTGCATTTCTTCAGATCTACTCGAAATTTGCGTTTTATTGACGTTTCCTACTTGGATCACTTTTGAATCGCGTGTGAGTTGTGCCCCTAGTTTGGTTATTGTTCATGATTTGTTCTTATTGGCGTGGTTGATTGATGTTCTTGACAAATCGTGTTGCGTAAGATATCAGTGCCTTTTTGAATGGTTTGAAATAAATTGGTTATTCTTTTCTTTGATTACAGGCTTCTGTTCTGCATGAATACACAGTAGTCAGTAGGTATTGTAACTGTCGGTTTAACAAATAAACCCTTTTTTTTATAGCCTAGGAGATGAATTCAACTGCAGGGTTTAGATAGAAGATGCATCTATCTTCAGTTTCAGATCATAGACTGGGGTGGTAAAGAAAGATAGTTTAAGAGCGGAGCTCACCTGTTAGATCAGTCAGCGAAAGTTTTTATTCGCCAAAATGATGATCAACAGACCACTTGTGCTGACTTACCTGTATCTTTTCATCTACATTTTGCTATCATCTGGAGTTATTTTGTACAACAAGGTATTTCGACATCTCTTTTCTTTATTGATCAGATTTGAAATTTGTTCCGGTTTTCATTATCTTGTTTCTGTTACTGGCACAAGTACTAATCATAATTTAACTATTTCACAATCTGAATTTTGAGGTGTATCGTGTATGTAACCATACTCGTTGCTTGTTTCTATTTGCTCTTCTAATTTTGCAGTGGGTGCTCTCCACAAAACACTTCAATTTTCCTTTGCCTATTACCCTTACAATGATTCATATGGGCTTTTCTGGGGCTGTTGCATTCCTTCTTGTTCGTGTGTTCAAGGTATGCTTTTACTTGAACCCAATGCATGACCTTTTGTGACTTTCTTCAGTTTACTGGTTGTTCTTTGTCACAATTTGTTCCCTTGGTAAGAAAGACGACGGTTAAATTGGGTTTTATTATCTGCCCCTTTTGTTTTTCTTAGAGGTAGTCTCTTTTGAGCATGTGTAGAAAAAGTATCGAAAGTTCTACATCATCATTAGTCTATGATGATTAGTAATAGTTACCAGAAGGCAGCAACGCCTCAATATAAAGATCTTGTGTGTTTAGAATTCCCCGCTTCATCCATTTTCCTTGCTCGGTTAATCTGTTCTTATCAAAATTTTGGTAGCTAGAGTAATTAATGTTGATTTCAAATCTGCAGGTTGTATCTCCAGTCAAAATGACTTTTGAAATGTAAGTGCATTGAAAAATGAAAAGCTGTTGTATAATTGCTTTTTGCAGGTTTTTTCATTCTTCTTTTTATTAAACTGTTTTTAATTTGTATTATATGTGTTTCTTGTTGGACAGATATGCAACATGTGTTATCCCAATTAGTGCATTTTTTGCTTCAAGTCTTTGGTAAGTAAAGTTGTAAAATTAGTCCTCTTGTAACTTGAAGAATTTTCATTTAGGAGGCATGACTATTGTTTTTAGGTTTTGTAAATGGTGTTTATTGGATACGTTGGTTTCATGAATTATAAGCTAATAATATTGTATTTTTTGTTTGTTATTTCTAGCTGAATAAAACTTGTTCACTGGTATCATGTTTAAGCATTTTCTTGTTCCTTTTATTAGATAAGCTTTTATAAATCTAAGGTTTTTTACGCACATGTTACTGACTTTTTTATGTAAAAGTATTACAATTATGTTATGATTTTCATACTATTTTGTTAGACTGTTTGAGGACTAGTGCCCTGTGTGTATGCTCACAGGGGTTTCAGTATTACTAACTATTGATATTTCAGGTTTGGTAACACTGCGTACTTGCACATATCTGTGGCCTTCATTCAGATGCTTAAGGCTTTAAGTATGGAGGCTTGACTTCATCCTTTTTCTTACTTCCAGAATGAGTCTCTTTAAAAATGTAAACTAATTAGATTTAAATTTGATATTTCAGTGCCAGTAGCCACATTTTTAATGGCTGTTGTGTGTGGTACCGACAAGTTAAGGTGTGACGTTTTCTTCAACATGTTGCTGGTCAGTGTTGGGGTCGTCATTTCCTCATATGGAGAGATCCACTTTAATATAGTAGGTACAGTTTATCAGGTCACGGGTATCTTTGCAGAAGCTCTTAGGCTGGTCTTGACGCAGGTCCTTCTACAAAAGAAGGGATTGACTTTAAATCCCATCACCAGCTTATATTACATTGCTCCATGCAGGTATAGTGAAGTTTGATGCTTCTTAACTGGAAATAGTTGTGTAATTGTCAATGGATTCCTAAGATTTCGTTTTGATCAAGAGTAGCAATCTTTATTGGAAAATGATGTAGATGAAAGAAAAAATAGATTGTAATTTGATGGTGGTCAATTGATTTAGCTGCTCACTTGTTATGTTTGATACACGCAGCTTTGTTTTTCTGTTCGTTCCTTGGTACTTGTTGGAGAAGCCAGAAATGCAAGTTGCTCAAATTCAGTTCAACTTCTGGATATTTTTTTCAAATGCACTGTGTGCCTTGGCGTTGAACTTCTCTATTTTCTTAGTAATTGGAAGAACTGGAGCAGTTACTATCCGCGTTGCTGGTGTTCTCAAAGACTGGATATTAATAGCCCTCTCGACTGTCTTATTTCCTGAATCTGCCATAACAGGGTTGAATATCATTGGCTATGCGATAGGTAATCATTGTCAAGTGGAAGTTTTTTTTTCTATTATGTCTTACTAATTTAACATGCTCTTCAATTCACCAATCCTTCTCTCAATGCAGCATTGTGTGGCGTCGTCATGTATAATTACATAAAGGTCAAGGATGTTCGTGCATCTCAATTGTCTTCTGAAAGCATTCCAGAGAGAATGGTAAAGGTTTGGCCTCTTAACTATTCATATATGATAGCATTTTTTAATCATTTGAAATGGGGTTTTCTCCACTCGATGCAATGTTTTATATATTTTAGGTGGGAAACAATTAGTAGAAAATTAGTTCAGAGAGACGGGAAGGTAAGTCATATTTCCAACAAAGCCAGAAGGATTATGAAAGGACATGTAATTACAAAAGAATTTTATAAGAGCCCTTTATAAGGAACAAAGAAAATTGATAATACATAATGCCACTCACATCTTCCCCCACTTTAAGTGTCAGCAAAAAGCCTATGATTTTTTTCCATCCAAAAGTCCCAAACTATAGCCACAGCCACAGCAGCTGGCTCTCACAAGATTCTGGCTTTTTATTTATAGGACAGAGCCTGTTTAAGTATGGTCAATATTTCTCTTTTAGTACCAGGAACAAGAAAAATGGTTTAAGCTTATGCCAACAACTTGGTAGTCTAAGTGCAGGATAAAAGAACAGATGGTTTTGAATATTCTAGTTCATATTACTTAAGCCACATAGCGAAGGAAAACAGCTGTTTAAGGATGGCTTTCTGGACCATATATCATCATTTAGGATAAATTCTGCCCAAAGCAAGCGTCCTTCAGAACGATCTGACTTTCTTCGGTCTTTCTCTTTCTAAATCCTTAAGAGCTGAGAGTCAAGGTTTATTGTATCCTTGATAAGTTTCTTTAGAAGAGTCTTTCATATCAACCTCCTTGATCCTTACATTGGTTGAGAGGTTGAAGGTTATTATCCAATGCCTGAAGCAGAATGATCGATCTAGAATGGTTAAACCACCATTAAATATTGATTTAGGTTCCAGTGACTCATGGGAATGTTCAATATTTTCATATAATTCTGTTTGTTTATGTTTTGATAAGCTAGGAACAGAAGGTGAACGTTTCACCAGGTGTTTAAAATTTGTCGGGATTCGTGAATATTACAGTTACAGATAGCGGAAGAAGTATATCATATATTTGGGATCATTGTGGTCATTTTCTTGCCGTCATTGTTGTCTGCATTAATAATATATTACCTTTGGGAGCTTTAGCTTTCTCTTAATGCCAGATGTGAAATATTTATGATGGCGAAGGAAAATTATGAACTGATCTTACCTGCTTCTTGGTTCACTTCATGTTTTACTTTGAAATGAGATGTAGAACATTGAGGTTTCCCAAGTATTGCTGAAAAAAAAAAAATATAGAATTCCTGAGATTGTTGGGTGATTATATGTTAGCTTGCTACAAGTTTTCATTAAATTAGACATTGTAGTTACGGAAACTGTCTTGAGTTATAAATTCTTATTGGGTTACTTTGGTGTGATAGTGAAACTTACTGCCCTGAAACAGTTCTGATTTGTGAAAACCCACTGAAAGATATAATTTATAAATAAAGCTTCATAGATTTATCAGGACCATTTTATTAAATGCTTTTGTCTTTTTATGTTTCCTTTTGTACACTTCCGATGGAGAGGAATCCGGGCCATGTCTAGTGACTTGTCTTTTTCTATGGAGGAGAATCCGGTAATATAATAGTCTGTGTTTCATATATAAAAAAAACTACTGACTTTTTAATGAGACATTTTTACATTTTTAAATAAAACACCTAGACTGGGGGAAATATATAATTTATGAACATTTCCTTGGACAAGTCTTGTATATTTAGAGGGTTGCTTTCTTCCCTTTCCCTTGATGCCGAGTCCTATTATATAGTAGCTTGTAAGACAAAAGGCTTGTTTGGAATGATTTTTGAAGTATTTAATTTTTTTTTTATTAGAACTTAAAAACCTAACCACCTAGTGGTCAGAGAGAGTCTTGTTAATTTAAGAGGTTATGAGTTCCATCCATGGTGGACACCTACCTTGGAAATATTTTTCTATGGGTTTCTTTAACATTCATATGTTGTAGGGTCAGACGATATCTTCCGTGATACTAGATGAGGTATGTTGGCCCAGACACTAACAAATTTTAAAGAACTCTTCTTAACTTTGTTTTAAATTATCATGAAGTGGCCTAGTGGCAAGAAGGCCTCGAAGAGCTAAGAGGTGATGAGTTCAATCCATGGTGGCCTTCTACCTAAGAATTAATTTCCTACAGATTTTCTTGACATCCAAATATTGTAGGGTCAGACAATATGTATCATGACATTAGTCGAGATGTACGCAAGCTGGCACAAATATTAAAAAAAAAAACTTTGTTTTAAGCACTATAACTGATTCCAGAAACGGTTTGCAAAGTTCTGATTTCACTCCCTAAAGGCTCAGAAATCCTCAAGTACTTGTTGAGGGGTGATGATTTTAGGGGAGCTTACTTCACTTATGTTGTTTTCTTCAAATTCAGCGGGTTGTTTTCTTGTCCTTGACCAATCTTCCAATATTTTTCTGAATGGAACTTTGATGCCCTGTACAGGACTGGAAGTTAGAAAAGAAGTCGTCAGATATATTCACACCAAACAGCAATGATGGCAATGGCGGAAATGGTTCGTCAGATATGAAAATCGACGAAGAGGCACCTTTACTTGCATCATCAAGGTTGTCGCATATCGGTCGTATGCAGGTTGGTAACCACAATCAGTAGTGATATATAAATATGAATATGGATCACTAGGAAGGAGAAAGTAAAGAGGTAGGAAATATTCAATGCAAGTTTTTTTCATATAAGATGAGATGGGATGTTTTGTAAGGTTTAGAAGGCAATAATGAATCCATTTGATTTTGTTTGCATGCCTTCCTTCTTACATGGATTAGAGATATTGGAATTGGGACAGGGAGCCTTGTTGATATGGGCTTATAACAATGGCTCTTGATTTGATGAATGTAATACTTTTAGGATAATTCTTTTAAACAAGTCATGTAATTGTATTTTTTGGATGAGCCAGACCTTTCTTTAGGGGCAGTAAAGTACCCTAAACTTTGCAGTCTTTGATCCATGAGTACAATACTTTTTCTAATTTTATTTTTTATTTTTATTTAATATATCATGAGTGTTTCAAAAATTAATTCATAAGTGAAACTATAGATTAGATTTATATTGAAAGGTTATTTATACCATTGGCATATTTTTTTCACAATAAAGTAAAATATCGTCTTGAATTTTATTAATATTTTATATTATTTTGAGTTTAAAAACTGAGCACGATTTGCAGAATTTTGCAAAGAAATAGACTAATCTTTTTCTTCTCAAGGTGAGACAAAAAACATGCTCAAGTTTTTTTATTTATTTTATTTTTATTTTTTTTAAAAGTTGATTGCACAAGAAACTCTAGAGTTCTGCACTTGTTAGGCTGTTCAAAATTCTTTAATGATTGATTTGTTTGATAAATTTTCTTTAATTAGTATTCAAAAGCGTTTTGGAAATTCTAGTTATTTTTTAGAGTAGATATTGGAATGTTTATGATTTTCAAATTTTAGTTAAGATTTCGGAGATTTATTTGGAAATTTCAAATAGTACAAACTTCCAAATTTAGTTTATTTATTATTATTATTTTTTTAACTCGAAATTTAAGTGAAGTGTTTGCCTAGTTTTCTTTGAGCATTTGAAGAATTATTTTAGTGGTAGTTTGCATGGCTAGAGAATTAATAGGCAGTTAAATTAGTTATTTATTTTAGTGGTAGTTTGCATGGCTAGAGAATTAATAGGCAGTTAAATTAGTTATTGTTCTGTCTTTTTAAAATTAGAAAGTTTATAATTTCAACTAATTAGATAGTGATCGACAATAAATTCGATTAAACTTTCACATGCCTGACTAAAAAATAGGCACGAGATTTTTCCAAAAAAAAAAAAAAAAACATAAGAAAATTGATCGGATAACTAGATGTGTGGGTGTGAGAATCCTAATTAATCTCAATGAAAAATTGTTTATTGGTTTATTTACATTATTTTCACTTATCCTTGACAAACGCGCCAATATTAGCGGAAAGAAGGAGAACTTCAACAACACCATGTATGAAATTAATATATTAATAAAGATTAATAATGAGATTACATGTTTCAATCTTCATATTTCAAATTATTATTGAATTTAAAAAAATGTCAATTCTAACATAGTTCAAGCGAATTGAATCAACTGGGTGTAATCAGTAAAACAGAACCTGGCAATGGTTTGAACTTTGGTAGGAGCAAGTAGGGATTTGTTTGCGGACTTTTTGTAGGAGTTTCTCAGTTGTGTTGTAGCTTGGCACAGGTTTGCATTAGATCACGCGTGACTTTGGTGCCACACATCTCTTTTTTTTTTTTTTTACTTTATATTTATTATAAAAAAAATTAAAAGAAAAAAATAAGATGTGTGGTTTCAAATGAGTGACATCATAGTGGAGGTGCGGCTACACTTAGATTCTTCTCATATATATCTAAATATAATTCAAATAGATCTTCGTAGGATGATTCAAATTCTTGGGATAAATTAATCTAAGTATAATTTAGAAAATAATTACAAATATAGTCTTTTTTTTTATAAAAAATTAACAACCACAATCATGGATAATGATGGTGATACTGTATTAATAATGTATAATAGTGTAATAATGAGTACTTCTAATACAATATTAAAAAGTATTAATGATTATGAATGTAAATATTTTTAAATTTATCAACATTTATAATTATTTTGTGAGAATATCTATTCAATATAATTTTCCAAACTCAACCATTTTTAAATTAGGCATTCTTCGTATTTGAAGATTTATTTGTTAGTTATTGTCGTCATTGTAGAGGAGGTTTGATCGTGGCCTTCGAGTCTCGATGTTCTGCAAGTTTTTAGAAACGAAGAAATTTCTAGAAACGAAGAAAAATAGAGTACAAAATTTACAAGAGAAGATGGTTTTTTTTTTTTTTTTTTGCCACCATTTTCCGTCTGTGATGTTTTGTTTAACTTTAGGGATTGTTTTTAAATTTTATGGAAAGTTGAAGGATCAAAATATAACATTTTGATTGAGGAAATAAAATTAGACAAACATAACTAAAATTGATATAAAGTCCGAAACAAAAATTTAGAGACTAAAATAATATTTTACATACAAAATATTCCACCTTAATTTTTAACATCTAACATTCGAATCACTTTGGATCATAAAGAATCTAAAACCAAAATATGTAATTTCAAAGAGAGGAATATTTCCTCCATTTGGCCACTTTATCAAAAAAAAAAACAAACGGCCGCTCATTGAGAATCTTTAATTTCTTCTATTTGGTTTATTTAAAAAGTTATTCAGTCAATTTTTATAGCGATGTGAATGAAAATTAATTGAACATCCAAAACATACTTGAGAGATGAAAATTTAAATCTATAATATTTTAATTATTAGTCATTTATGATATTATTACAATTATACTTTGTTAGTTTATAAATGGATTAATCTATATATAATTGTTGCTGAGAAAAAAAAAAAAAAAACTTTTATTTGGTTGATATCGTCGTTCTTTTTTATTTGGTCTCGGTCTTTTCTAAAGATATAACTTTAATATCGGCCTCGATTTTTTTCAAATTTTTTTTTCAAATTGAGACTATTTTTTTGTGCTCCTGTGGACTCCTTTAAAAGTTTTTTATTCTTTTTATTTTTTTAATATTGTTTTAATAAATTTACTTTTCAAAACCCCTCACGTGATAAGACAGGAAACGAAAAAAAAGTTTTTCAGGAAAAAAAACAAAAACAGAAAGAAATGTAAATTAATAAACAAAATATAAATATAAAATAAAATAAAGTTGGTAACAAAGTTCTAAATGATTACGATAACTATGTACCATATGCCAAAAGGTCAACAATTAATATTTAATTGAAATTTATGAAAATAGATAATGTGAGAGTAACATCTCAAAACTAATTAATAATCAGAGGAATAATTCGTATATCTTTTAAATGTTTGAAGGACTCTCCATTTTTCTAAGATAAAATAGTAAAGGCAGACAAACTTATTTATAGAGATGTACGCAGGGAAAACAAAGTTGAGGAAAAGCTTCTCCATCCCGACTCCATGACTTCACCGTCTTGAGCGTATCCCTTCCACCAAAATTAATCTTCATCTCCATAAAAATTCATCTTTTTTTTTTTTTTTTTTTTTTTTTTTTTTTGAAATCTTGATAGAAATCTCTCTCAGAGGATTGGAGAAGATTAAGCTTCCGTCATAATTTTTCTAGTTTAATTCTTTTTCACTTTTTCTAATCATAGTTTTTATATGTGTTTTTTTAATTACATTTTCAAATAGTTAACTTTTTATTAAAAAAAAAAACTTAATTTTTAATTAGATAGTTAACTATTAAATATAATATATACTTGAACAAATATATTTATGATAAAAAATTATATATAAAAAATAAATTGATAAAAAAAAATTAAATAAAATAAAAAAGACAATGTAAACTCAGCAAAAATGGAAGAAACGAAATGAGTAATACACATCTCCATCCCATTTAAGTCGAGGAGAAATTTTCTCACTCCCTCATTATAAAAGGCTATATATATATATATATATATTGAAATAAATTATAAGGCTCTGTTTGAAATTGATTTTGATAGCGAAATTGTTGAGATAGAGTATGGTTACATCTTTTATCTGTAGAAATAATTTTTTTTCATTATAGTTTTCTTTAAGCCGTGATCATAATAGTTAAATGAGGATTGGTTTTTTTTTTTTCAAATTAGTTAAATGAGGATTTGTCATATATATATATTTTAAATATCTATAAATATCAACTTTTAGAAGAAATTGTGCAAAAAAAAACTTAGTAAAAAGACGAATCATTCTCTTAATGATTTCAATCAATATAATATTTTGTTTTCAGTGAATGCACATGTAATTTCAATCAATATCGCAGACATTTCTCAAATCATTTGCAATTTTCAATCAATATAGTTATCAACCAACACCATAAATAATTTATAATTTGTGCATCAAGATATAGTATATGAGAGAATTGGAATATGAAAAAAAAAACTCAAAATTCTAATTTGAAAATGTGTTAGAATTAAAATTGACAATAAAAAAGTTTGGCACTTAAACTAAATTTCCTAGTTATATCCAAATTATCGAACACTATAATCTACTTTTTCATGTTTGAAATTTGATCGACTTCATCTAACTTTTATGGTTTATTTATTTATTTATTTTATTTTTTTTAAGTATAAGAATTATTTAGAAGGCACAACAAACCTACCTACGTCTTCTAAATATATATAGACAAAGCACTAAAAATTATGGTTACTTTTTAATATGCTAAATTAGAAGTTTAGTTTCTAAATTTATAGGTTTAATTATATCAAACGGTCTTAAACCAAAAAAAAAAAAAAATCTTTTAATAAGTCTCTAACTTTCGATTTGGTATATAATAAATTCTTGAAGTTTCATTTTTGTATGCAATAAATTTGTTACATATTAAAAAAAAAAAATCACTTTTTTTTTTTTGTTTTTTTGAAAACCAAACTGCCAATAATATTAATCGGGGGCTAAAAGAGCACAATCCTCGATAAAAGTCGATAGAACACGAGGGGGAAGATTCCCCCTCCAAAAAGAGTCCACACTAACCAGGCCAATAAGAGGCTCAAAACAAAAACTAATATCATCCCGCCACAGGTTGGCAAGAGAATCAGCAACAACATTACAAAATCTAGGAATATAAGCGAAATAAATCTCCCCAAATAACGGGGCCAACTCTAAAATATTGTCAACAATACACTGAAGTTCTGTGATATCTTGGGAAACCGCATTAATCAAGTCAATGATCATTGAAGTATTAGATTCCACCAAGACAATAGGCGCACAAAGCCTCTTCATCTTCAAGATCTCAGCAAGCCCTTCCAACACTGCACCACCTTCTAAAAGCTTAGCTGAAGAGCAAAGAAGCTTCGATCTAGCACCCATAAGCAGAGGAACACCACGCCAATCCCGAACTATCCAACCAAAGCCTCATCTTCCTGATGTCAAGGATCAGGAGGCATCAACATTCAACTTTCAAGAGCCTTTGGCGGGCGGAGACCATCTAAGTGAGGCGTGTTGCACAAAAGAAAGCGGGATCTCTAACGAACCTGTCACATAACCCGAACAATAGCGTGAGGCAGCAAGATTATAAAAATTAATCAACTTAGGGAGAATTTCTTTCTTTTGGGAAGTTCCCAAAACATTCCTAAAATTCCAAATAGCCCAAATAAGAAGGATAGCCTTAGCTCGCTCATCAGAAGACAAGATCGAGGTAAGGCCATCCCAGAAAAGCTCACCCGACGGGACTTGTCTAAAAAGAGAAGCAAAATTAGTTAAAATAGGGAAAATAAGTTTTCAAGTATTAATCGTGATCTTGTAATCTTTAAGTAAGTGAAGGGTCGTTTCTTTCCCTTGACTACAAAGGAAGCAAACCTGCGTGATATCAATACCCTTGAATAAATATTTGATCTAGAAGGAACAACATTTTTTAAAAAGAGCCAAGCCCCAAATTTGATTTTAGAGGGGGCAGAAACTTTCCAAAACCGCTTCCACGTGAGGCAGGCTGGGAAAGGGTCCGAAGAAGCTGAAACATCCCTACCCGCTAAAAGTATAGCGAGATGATAGGCACTCTTGACAGAGAAAAAACCATTTTCGGAATTCCAAATAATTTCATCCTCTCGCCTGCCACGCCCGACATGAATACTTAAAATACTATCAGCCTCCTCCTTATTGAAAATAGACTTAATGGCTCTAACGTTCCAGAGAATACCATTTTTTATCTCGAACACATATCGATTCTTCCATTCCTCGCTAACCGAAGTGAGCGTGTTATTGGCATTGCCGGGCAACCACGGATCCCTACCAATAATAATCCTCCGCCCATCTCCCACCCTCTATCTATAGCCATGGTGAAAAATGTCTCTCCCCCAAATAATACTTCTCCAAGCCATGGAAGGGTTGTTACCCAATGGGGCAGATAAGAAATCACCATTCCGAAAATATTTCCAGCTGAGGATCTTGAACAAGAAGCTATTCCGAGACCTAGTTAACCTCCAACTTTGCTTAGAGAGCAACGCTTGGTTAAAGGCCTCCAACTCACGAAAGCCAAGGCCTTCTCGGACCTTAGAGATGCAAAGATTCTTCCAGCTCATCCAATGCATCTTGTTCTTCTCGCCACTAGAATCCCACCAGAAATTAGCACACATACTTTCCAACTCTTGAATAAGCCCTTTAGGTTGGGATTCTAAAGCAACTCATGGTGTAGGTTGGAATCGCCTGCGCGATGGCTTTAATGAGAATCTCCTTCCCCCCTTTCAAAAGCAGAAAACTTTTCCATTTCAGAAGGCAATTCCCCATTTTCTGCTCGATAGCCCCAAACATCACTTTTTTCTTCCTCTTAGCTTGGGAGGGCATACCTAGATAAGTACCCAAGTCCTCATCCAAATTAACCCCCATCAGCTTACTAAGATCCTCTTTCAAAGGAGCATCAACCACTTTACTAACTAACATGGTAGACTTCTCAAGATTGATTCGCTGGCCCGAGGCTTGGCAATAAACAGAAAAAAATATCCTTGACCATCATGCAATCAAAATCCCTTGCCCTAAAAAATAAAAAACTATCATCAGCAAAGAAAAGATGGGGAATAGAAGGAAAGTAACGATTAATTTTCAGACAAGAGAAAGAGTTAAGAGATTCTTCCCTGAAAAAAAAGAGCAGAAAGCCCTTCAGCACAAAGAAGAAAAAGGAACAGAGACAGAGGATCTCCTTGCCTTAACCCTCTTTGGGGAGTGAACTCGATCTGCTGCATGCCATTGATCAAAATTGAGTATCTAACCGACGTCACACCAGCTTTGATGATCTTGATTCATCTCGCCCTGAAACCTAGTTTATGCATCATACCAAAGACAAAGTGCCATTCGACCCTATCATAGGCCTTGCTCATATCGAGTTTTAGGGCAATCATACTATCTTTTTCATTCTTGATCGAATTAATAGAGTGAATACATTCAAAACCAATCAAAACATTATCAGAGATGAGTCTACCTGGCACAAAAGCTGACTGATTTGGAGAAATGATCTTGTCCATAACACATTTTATTCTGTTTGTAATCATTTTGACAATAATTTTATAAACAGTATTACATAAACTAATAGGACGGTACTCTTCAATTCTTTCAGGAGCATGATTTTTAGGAATAAGAGTGATAAAGGTTTGATTCAAGGGGCCTACATCAGCTCCCTCATTGAGAACATTAAGACAAACCTCAGAAACTCCTTGGCCCACAATATCCCAATGTTTTTGAAAATAAAGAGCATTGGTGTCATCTGGCCCCGAACCTTTGGTAGGGTCCATGCTTTTAAAAGCAGCAAAAACTTCATCGGCAATGAATTTTTGTCAAGATTAGCATTATCCAAATCAGAGATTTTTGGAAGAGTTCAACCTAATTGATAAGATGATTTTAATATAGAATATTTAAAAATTGGGGTGAGATAAGTTAAGTAAATTCAATAAGAGAATATTCATTGGCATTCTAATCTAGTTAATCGTCAATATCAGCAAACCAACTTCTTTCTTTCATTTTTTTTTTTTTTAATTTTTTGAAAAGCTCAATTTCATTTGTTTGAAATGAAGAAACTTCAACTTATTGATAAAGTGGTTTAGGGGAAGATAAGGGGTTTGAAATTTATTATTATTTTTTTTAATGAAAAACTGAATTTAAGATCTTAATTGATGTAAGAAATTGAGGAAAAAATGACAGTTTTTTTTTAGTAGATATCGGGGGAGGGACAAATCGGAATCGAACTTGTGGCACTAGTATTAAACTGATTTACAACCAAATAATAAAACCATTGCGTCACTCACCAATTCGATAAATGACATAAAATTCTTGTTTAGGATTAGGCAAGTGGGTATGTAATATGATCTTTTTTTATATCGTGACTTTCATTTTTTCAATCAAATTATTTAAATTATTAGTAAAATTTTAAAATTAAATAAATAGATTAGCCTAAAATTAATTTAATCTTATGTTATAAATGCATTCAGATATTTAATATTAAATAAGCACTCACAAAGAAAATAATATGGATATTATACTAAATCAATCGACTTAAAGTATTAATATTTATGTTATAAGTATTATAAAAATAAAAATGTATTACGATATATAAATATGTACTATAATACTGCAATTTAAGGTTCCCATGTCTATGTTTCAAAAAAAAAAAAAGGTTCCCATGTCTAGGTTTCTATGTACTAAAATATTATAATAATGTAATTTAGTCCATGTAATTAAATTGTAACTTATTTCAAATCATAAGACTAAGGGTTAGTTTTTTAAAATATGAGAATTAAACTTTAATTTTTTTTTCATCAAAGAGATTAAACTTATATTTTATCTTTAATTTAATTATTATTATTTTATTTTTTTAGAAAAAAGTTAATTTTATTTTTTTAATAAAATAAAATAATTTAATTTTTTTAGTTAATTAATCTTTAATCTTTTCATTTAAAAATCAATAAAGTTCAATAAGTGATTAATTAGATTAAAAATATTTCATCTTAATACTAACGACTTAGGGGTATGTGTTATGTGGTTTTGAATTATAAATTAGTTATTATAATTACTCTTAAAAAAATTCATCCAAAGAGTTATTGTAATCATTAAAATAATAATTCATTTTTAATCATTCAAAATAATCACTTATTTTAAATCAAATCAAATCAAATCTTCATTTTTAAATCATTGAACATACAACCTCTTTCCTAACTCTTCATTCAAATTGACTTTTTTCATACAACTCCTTCACCAAAATTCTCATACAAAATAGCTACTGTATGTAATTTATATATAAAAAAAAATTCATCCAAACAAATTTTTGCACAAATCTCAATTTTTAATCACTCAAAATAATTCTTCATTCTAATTATTTTGAGGTTCCATTTCTCTTACTCCAAATATTGTCCCAAAAAAAGAATCTCCAAAATTTTGCTACATTTGCCATATTTATAAGAAAAATGTTAAAATTGATATATTATCATTTCTAAAATTTGACACCATTGAAAAAAAAAAGCAAAAAAATTCACAGTTTGGATTTTATTACTTCCCATTTTTCAGTTCGCAATTTGGATTCTTCGAAAACGGGATTTCGCGGTTGAGCCGTTACTGCAAGTTCCGATTGAGCCGCCGGTAACCGGAGGAGATCTTCCGATCGGAATCCATGGAGGTTCTTCCGATATCAATCGATGCTTACAAATTAGGGTTTATTGGAGCTGGAAAAATGGCGGAGAGTATAGCGAAAGGCATTGTCCAATCTGGCCTCTTACCTGCTTCTCGAATCTTCACGGCTGTTAACTCCAACCCTAATCGCCGCATTGCTTTCGAATCCTTCGGTGTTCAAGTTCTACCGAAGAACGACAATGTAAGATTACGATTCATCTTTCTAGTTGAGTTCTCCATTTCGCAGTCTAATCAGAATCGTCCTTTGCTTTTCTTCTTTCTTTTTTGATTGCTTGTTACCAGGTGGTTGAAGAAAGTGATGTGGTTATCTTCTCTGTTAAACCTCAAGTTGGTATGCCTGTTCCTGTTTTTGTTCATTTGTTTAACCGTTCATTTCTGTTTGTATTTTCATTATCTTCTTGAAAAATGTTGAAAACATTAGTAGAGGAATCTCTCTGGACGATTTGTATCTCGAAATGATTAATTGTGACGCTTTCATGTGTGGTTAATGAAATGCCTTTTGAAGAACTCTTGCATAAGTTCGGGCCTTAAGGGTGTGCTCCCCTTGAGGTCTCACGTTCGAGGTGGCTGTGAGGATTAATTTCACAGATGACCCTAATTTTGCTTCTGGTCCTACGATGTATCACGGTGTCATAGTCTGGAGATGGACCAATGGTGCTCCGGGTTTAGAGGAGCAAAACTCCAAATTCTTGGGTCATCAAAATGGAAAAAAGAACTGTTGCATAAGAAGCATGTTTTTTCTCCATAAATTTTATGATAAAGTGATTGATATCCTTCATAGGAGTTGCAAGGAATCACTAATTGGCTTATATTGGTTGCAGTTAAGAATGTGGTGTTGAAGCTGAGGCCTCTACTCTCGAGGAAGAAGCTTTTGGTTTCGGTTGCTGCTGGAGTAAAACTGAAGGATCTGCAGGTGACTTTACTAACTTGTTTTTTGGACTATAAGCTGGTTGGATTTATTTAGGGAATTTGTATCCATAATCATTAATACATTTTAGTATGTATTATAAATGCTCATTAGTGTATTACAAATACTTATTAATACCAGTATTCTAAGAAAGTACGTGACAAAACTTATTAATACCAATAACTACATTTGCTATTTTTTAAGTGACCGTATTTATAATTATTTTCTAGATTTGACCAGTCTCATTAGTTTCCCTTAGATTTATTTTATTTTATTTTATTTTTTGAGTTGTGTCCTTTTAAACACTAGGCATCGGTAACTTTGTTTATCATGTCAAATTTGGGGGTTCTCTTTAAAAAAAATTGTCTGAAATTTATTGGTGGAATGGAACAATTTTTTCTGTTTGCTTTTGCTGTGAAAGGTAGGTTTGACGTGTATTTAAAAGAGTGAAAAATATATTTAACTAATTAATGCTTCTCTAACTTTTTTGTAATGTTTGGTTCAATTGTTTAAAGTACATTTAACGGTTCCAAAATCATTTTGTTGAACAAAAAGCACTTGGGATGAATTTTACATGACATTTAGAAGGGTGAAATCCTTTTAGCCCCTTAATAGCACTTCTAAAATTTTTGTTAAGTGTTTGAAAATTCTTTAGTTACTTAAAACTTAAAGTTCTTAAAAGTGATTTTAGGAGAAGCATGAAAGAGTTTATAACAGACACATTCTTTTTATAATCACGTTTTTTGAAAATCATCCAAAACTATTTTTCTTGAAAGTGTTTATAGAAGAATGCTTTACTCTCGGAATTTATCTCAACTTCACAATATTGTTTATGATCTCGTCTATTTGTTTAAATGTTTCAATTTAATTTCATACTTCCTTTCCTACGTACAAATTGGACTTGGAGTAATTCTCTATACATTTAGGATTGGGCTGGTCATAACCGATTCATTAGAGTTATGCCAAACACACCTGCGGCTGTTGGTGAGGCTGCATCAGGTATTATGTTTTCCTCTTATGTCTAAATTTAATGTCATATCCCTTCCCATTATCTGTTTTCAGAAGATCTTACATTTCAGAGTAGATAAAATTGATTTTAATGCTATTTTATTATATTATAATGTATATCTAGTAGTCAAAATTGCAAATCGAAGTGAGGGATTCAATTATTGGCGAATCAGGGTGCCGGTGTTGAATTGCATTGTATAAAATTCTTTGAAATGCTAACTGAATGAACCGTAGTTTATTAGGAAAAAGATATAGGCATCTTGGAACTGTATATTAAAAAATAATGAAAGTACTTTGAGGATGAAGGTTTCTTCTTTTGTTCTCTTTTATCTAGACAATGCAGCTTCATGGGAATCATGGCTTCTTTCTTTTTAAATACTATCATGTTTGTGCAAGAATTCCGTTTAACTTTCTGATAGTTAGTTTGGTTTGCTTACTCAGAAACTTCATCCAAAAAGCCAAACCAAATTTGCAAAATTATTAACTTGCTTCATTACTACTTCATTACATGATGTTGATGATAGATATCAAGATTTTTAATTGGTCTTTGTGAGGAGTGCCTAACATGGAAAGGAACAAAAATACATTAGTGTCTTACCCTGCAGTTTTCATTATTTTGTGCCTTTTGACCGAACCAATGAAAATATTCTGTACTCTGCTTCTGTTTGACTAGTTATGAGCTTGGGAGAAGGTGCGATAAAGGAGGATGGACAATTAATAGCTAAGTTATTTGGATCAGTGGGTAAGATATGGGAAGCTGATGAGAAATTGTTTGATGCAATCACTGGTCTGAGGTATGTAATATGTACTTGTAAGAGCTGAATCTCACAGTTTTACAAATTAGCGGGGCATAAGACTCCAAATTCGCTTCGTTCGATTGCCACTTCCAAATTATTTTGGAGCAATCTCTTCTTTATATTGCCACTTCCTAATTATTTTGGAGCCTGCTTTTGCTGGGGATCAATGTTTTAAAAGGCGTGCCCAAGTGCATGACTAGGCGCAAGGCTGCCAAGGCGAGGCACACTTAATAAGGCCTGCGCCTTACTAAGTTATTCGAAGCATTAGATAACTGATTCAAGACATTTTAATACCTTAAATAACTTAATTCTTCAATTCACACAGACAACATTTGCTGAAATGAAAGGTTAATAGTTGAATATTATGTATATTTTATATATATTCTTTGTTAAACTTCATTTCTTTCCATAAACGGAAGGTTAATAGTTAAAGTTTGGTATGTTTTATATATTATTCTTCGTTAAAACTTGATTTATGTTCATGAAAGTGTTTTTATTGTGTATACATGCATATATATAATTTTTTTTGTGTTTTATTTTATATAGTGTGCCTTAAGTGAAAGAGCCCGCACCTTGTGACTCAGGCTTCAGAGAGCCATTGCGCCTTAGGCTTTTTAAAACATTGTTGGGGATACAATTAAGATAAATGGTAGGATAATACTACAAAATTTATTTTGTTAGGTAATTATTTTTATATTACCGTTAATGGACTTGTTAGTTATTAGTTAAGGGATTTGTTAGAGGTTCATAGACAAAGTGGGTTGGAGGAAACTTAGCCTTGGGAGAGAACTTAGCCTATGGTTGGTAACCCTTTGAATTTTCTTTCTTAAGCGTATTTTGATTAAGTTCCCTTCCAGTTTTTAGTTTTATCGTCGTTCTCGAGATAATAGATACTATTATATGTAAATTGAAATATGCAGTGGTAGTGGGCCAGCATACATATTCCTAGCAATTGAAGCTTTGGCTGATGGAGGAGTTGCTGCAGGTCTACCACGAGAACTTGCAATTGGTCTAGCTTCTCAAACAGTGAGTCAAATTCATTTAATGTATCTATGTCTAAAGTAGTTAAATACTAATTACTTGGTCACACATTCAATATCGTTGCAGTCCATAAATATTCATATATCTGGCATAGTGTTTTATTTTACAATGTGAATTTATAAGCTGAAAACAATAAAACATGAGAGAATGAGTTTTATCCATGGTAGCTGCCTACCTAGGAATTAATTTCCTATAGGTGTTCTTGACAACCAAATGTTGTACAGTCAGTCGATTGTCTTGTAAGATTAATCGTGGTGTGTGTAAGTTGACTCTAAAACTCATGGATTAAAAAAACGATCAAACTTGAAATAAAGAAAAATGAACTTCCCTTTTGATGTTGAAAGTAAACGGCCTTGAAATAAAATTAAAATTTGTGAATCTTTCTCTTCGCTGAAAATCAATCGCACTATCATTTCTCAGCCGATTTTTCTATACAATGAACTCTACGATTTTGGTGGAAGAAGATAGTTTCAAATATTTCTTAAACAAACCATCATGTAGTGATTTAATGGTCAAGAGAACCTTAGAAAACTAAAAGGTGAAGGTTTTAATCCATGAGATGGCCATCTACCTAGATATTAATTTCCTACGAGTTTTTTTCACATCTAAATGGTGTAGGGTCAGACGGTATATCTCATGACAATAGTCGAGATGCCTGCAAGTTGACCCGGGCAGTTACGGATACCAAAAACAAAATTCTTAAACTGGTTAAGTTATGGACTCAGTATCTTCAACTATGTTGGCTATTAGGTCCTAACTCCTTTAGTGCCACATGACTAACATGTTAAGCATAGTTATTTCTTTTGGAAAAAGACAATTCAAATATTATACTCTGCTTCAAATTTATCAATAGGAATGAACTGATTGGAATTTATTTACAGGTGTTGGGTGCAGCCTCCATGGTCACTAAAACTGGGAAACATCCAGGACAGCTTAAGGATGATGTTACATCACCTGGTGGGACTACCATTGCTGGTATCCATGAACTAGAAAAGGGAGGACTCCGAGGCATGTTTATGAATGCCGTCGTCGCTGCTGCTAAGCGTAGTCAAGAACTTTCCCCTAAGTAATCGAAATATTTAACTTCCAAGTAAGGTTAGAGGTAGCTTATTATTTTTTCTAGTCTTGAAAAGATGAGGAAATATGATAGGAAGTAAAGTGTATTCTTGGAAGCTTTAGAATTATTGTTTATAGTTGGGGAAATTATTAGTTATCTTCTGAACTCTCTCCTTAACAATGTGGATGAAGAACCAAAGCCCCCCACTCATTTAGCCTATTTTTTTTAGCAGAACCTTTGGTTTTAAATATTTGAATCTGTGTTGGAACTGATTGTATTCTATCTTTTATTATCACCAACTTCGACAAGAAGATAGCTCAACTGATATAGAGTATAGACTCGTGACTAAGACCAAGAAGACATAATTCGAATTCTCATCTACAATTGTTAGTAACTGAAAAAGAAAAAAAAAACATTGGCCTATATGATATCTACTCCATACATGGTCGGTCAATCAAAGGAGGTATACTTTCACAGGTGGTAATCAATTTTGTGGATATGTTTTCTGGGTAATATGATAGGTTATTTTGTTTTTACAAATTTTGTGTATTTTTCATTTAGGTACTTCATTACGTACGTAATACTTTTTAATCACAAAATTATTTGGTTAAGGAACTGTTTACTTCGTCGCAATCTAAAATTCTTATAGAATAAGTATCTAAATTATCTCGTTTATTTTGGAGTGATATTAAAGAAAATTATTTAAGTATCTTGAGATGATCGAATATCCTAAAATGTTCATATAAGTGTCATTTAGATGTCCTCTTGCAACATGAATTTTTAGGATGTTCATATATGAAATCCTCGAATGACATATTTATCCTTCACGATTTCTTTATATTTTATCAATTTTATTTTCTCTCTTTTCACATTTTGTAAGTAGTTTGTTATTTAAAATAAATTAATATATATTTTTTTACTATACGATTTTTATTCTTGCATTAACATCTTACCATACACAATTTTAAAGTGCACTGTTTTTTTCTTATTATATTTTTTTCTAATATAATTGTCTATACTTTCTATACTTAAACGAGTTTTTTTTTTTACCTTTTCAACTAATAAAATTATTTTTAATCTTTTACAAATTAAATTTATTTAAAACTATAATATTTAATTAATAAAAATATATTATATGAGTTTTAATTATATAAATTAATTTGTAAATTATATGAATAAAATGATGACATTTTAAAGGCATTTTCATGAACAAAACTTATAAGATAATTACAATTATTTAAATATTCTCAGACGGTAAAAATATATTTACAAAATAAACATGACTATCTAAAAATACTAGATGTTTGTTATTCAAGGTATCTATAATTTTAATTATTTAGATTACCAAAAAGTAATCGGTCCCTAAAAGCCTTAAAGAATGCAACTAATGAAAAATGTTGATTTATTGTAGTAGAGGCAAGTGGCTTGGAAGTGGTACATAATAGATATGATCAAGAGTCTGAACATGAAAAGCATATAAGTTGAAATGACAACAAAAATGGGAAATTTGGATCTTATAGGATGACCACTTTGGTTATTTTAATTTGTAGGTGAAATAAGGTTTATACATTTTTTTGAGATTACAATAATTAGGGATGGGGATTTGAACCCATGACTTCATAATCAATGAATGTACACTGATGTTGTTGAGTTACTGTGTTTATAGGCAAATAAGGTTTATACATTATTGTAGAAGCAAGGAGTTTTTAAGTTTATGTAGGCTTTATTTGGATCTTACAAATGAAGCAACATTGGAAATTTAGGATAATGCAGAGTAGACCATATTTTATTTTGTTAAATTATCTAATGATATCAATTCAAATCCTAAATTCTTATAGCTCAATCAATTTAAATTTCTCTATGTGATTTGTAACTATTTTACTTGATTTCATTTAAAATCTAACTCAAAATCATCATTTAGACAAAATTCTTCTTCTTCCAAAAAACTACTTAAGTAGGAAAAAGAATCACATAATTCTAAGTGAGAAAACTAGAGGAATAGTATCTCAAAAAAAAGAAAACTAAAAACGAATTGGTCGGTGGCGCGATTGGTTATCTGGTTTGGTGTAAATTTATTTCCGCTCCATGGCCACAGATTCGATTCTTGGAATCGGTATTTGTAATCTCCCTCCCCCAACTTGTACTTAAAAAAAAAAAAAAAAAAAAGGAAAAGATGGACTATCATTTTTAATTAGTTCTTTTCTATCTAATAAATTGAGAGGTGGCACAGTCTCAAAGACTTGAGTTTTGAAAGTATGCTCCCTTCAAAGTCCTAAATTTGAGATTATGTGACATTAATTTGTAGACATTAAAAAAAGAGAAAAGAATATTATGTTTATAAGATAACTTTGAGAAACTTACTTTTATTAGTTTTGAGATCTAGTTTCAATTTGATTCTTATATTTTAAAATTGAATATTTTATCCATGACATTTGAGTAATGCTCACTTTTAGTCTTAGTTTATTTTGTAGTTTACTTTTGTACTTATTTTCTTTAAAAATTAAATTCACATAAAACTAAAATAATCATTTCATCAATATATTTGAAGTTTAAAACTAGTTTAATTATCATCTAAGTCAACATTATTTTATATAACTAACAATTTTGTTGACTTAGAGACTAAAAAAGAGTATTATTGAAATATTAGGAGAAAACGTTTTCAATTTTAAGACTTATGAAGCAAATTGATACTAGACCTCAAATTTAAGGATTAAAAATGTATTTTTTTTCCATAAATTTTTTAATTGATACAATTATTAAGTTACAACTTTAGTTGATACAACTCATAAAATTATGTACTTAAAAAAAAAAAAAAAAAACTCATATTATTATAGAGTTTGTTTAGAAAACTTAACCTTTCTTTTTTTTGTTTGCAAAGCTAAGAGTGGATGTCAATCACATTTCTCTATTAGGGTGCATTTGGGACACCGATTATGTAATTGTAGACGAAAGGTTATGATAAACGGTGGGTTATAATAAATGGTGTTTGAGGTGCAGGTTATTATAAGAGGGGTTATGATAAACGGTGTTTGGGGTGCAGGTTATTGTAAGAAGAGTTA
>JBBMKA010030339.1:0-24679 GCA_037833695.1 Sechiopsis laciniata
AGAACAATTGAGGTGAATAATTAAAATTCATAAACTTTCAATTATAGATACATAATTATTATTATTTACTTCAACCCAATTTTCAAAAAAAAAAAAAAATTATATAAACCACTCTTAACCCCAATCTCCAAACAAGTAGTTGATCACTCCACTACTATTAACTCAAATCCTCAAACGAGTAGTTAACCACTTCATATTACCATTAACCACCTCATTCTCTTCCACTCCATTCTACCTTTATGTCCAAAGAACAAACACACCCTAAATAAATACAATGTCTATAGTTTTTTTTTTTTTTTTTTTTTTATATTCGTGATTGTCCGAGCCAGTTTGTGCCTACCTCGTTTATTGTCATGGAACATACCATCTGATCCTACAATATTTGGATGTCAAAGGTCAACTTACGCGCATTTCGACCAATGTCTATAGTGTTGTGTTGTTCAATTGATGTTCTCTTCACACTAGCACAAATGACAATAGCTTTTAAAATTCCCAACTCATTTCTTTAATATACTCTAAATCGTGGTTGGTATCTATTTATTGATCTGAACATTGTTTGTTTTCATTTATGAAAGCTTACACTGTTTTTAACTTTATGCAAACCTGTTGTTTCTTCTAACATAACTACTTTGTCATGTATGCTCATGAATTCAACAACCTAAATCAAGTAGAGTAATGCTTCAGTTTTATTGAATCTGACCAGAAAAGAAAATCCACGAAATTCATTTAAAATGACTCACGTCATGTCCAAACTCAACAAAAAGTTTTGCATCAGGGTTGCTGGTGGAGGTAGCGCATCAATTAAGCTTTGGGACACAAACACATGGAAACTAGCGGCAACTCTATCAATTCCACGTCCGGAAGGACCTAAGCCCACTGATAAAACTGCTGGCAAGAAGTTTGTACTTTCAGTAGCATGGAGCATTGATGGGAGAAGACTTGCTTGCGGATCAATGGATGGAACTATTTCAGTCTTTGATGTAGCTCGTTCAAAGTTTCTGCACCACTTGGAAGGCCACTTTCTGCCAGTGAGATCCCTTGTGTATTCACCCGTTGAGCCACGGCTACTTTTTCAGCCTCTGACGATGCTCATGTGCACATGTACGATGCGGAGGGCAAAACCCTGATCGGCGCCATGTCCGGCCATTCAAGTTGGGTGTTGAGCGTTGACACAAGCTCTGATGGGGCTGCTGTTGCAACTGGTTCAAGTGACAGAACTGTTAGGCTTCGGGATCTCAACATGAGGACAGCTGTTCAGACTATGACTAACCATACCGATTAGGTCTGGAGTGTTGCATTTCAACCGCCCGGTGGGGCTGGTGTGCGGGCTGGTCGACTTGCTAGTGTGTCTGATGACAAGAGCATCTCCCTGTACGACTACTCTTGAAGCAGACAAATGCAGGAAGTCAAAGACAATTAGTAGTTTTTTAGTAGCAATTGGTGTCACTGCTTCATCTTTAGCTGTTGCTCAGACTACTATTTGTTTTACTTCTTCATTAAGTTGTTTCGCTTTTATTGATTACAACATGGCATGATTCTTCAGTGACAGTATTCTGTTGTGAACTTGTCAACTTTCATTTGGTACTTAGATCTGGAATCAAGGGCAGTAGACCCAAATTTTATTCCTGGAGAAAGAAGGGCAACAAAACTTAAAAGCCAAATTGATGATAGAAACTAGAAAGCAATAATCTACAAGTTATTACACTTTAAACTTAAGTAAATAATCTTTGAGTACATCCATGACACTTCCAAAATCAGCTTTCACTTGGACAGGTGGGTTAGCAAACTGGCACGCCATGTCTGGGATTGCCTTGGAGTGATAATCAATTTTGGACTGTGTAAACTTCAGTCCATGAGCAGTGCTCACCACCACCGTCCGATCGCTCGGTCGGATCACCCCTTGGTTTCTCAGCTTGATCAAAGCCGTAAGCGCAACTCCCGTGTGAGGACAAATGAACATGCCAGTAGAGTCAGCTTGTGCCATTGCATCCATCAGTTCCTCCTCAGTCGCTTCCTCGACAATGCCATTCGACTTCTGTAGAGCATAAACAGCTCTATCTATGGAAACAGGATCTCCAATCTGAATGGCAGAGGCAAAAGTTGAACTTGCTTTCACAGCTTTGAAATCTTTCCACCCAGACTTGTAATGTAAATACAGAGGGTTGGCATTGGCTGCTTGTGCACAAACAAGCCTAGGAATTCTATCAACAAGGCCAAGCTCTTGGCACATCTTGAACCCTTTGTAAAATGCATAAATGTTCCCAAGATTGCCTCCTGGAACAATGACCCATTCAGGAACTTGCCAATCAAATTGCTGCAAAATTTCAATGGCTGCTGTTTTTTGCCCTTCAAGCCTCAAACTGTTCAAGGAATTAGCCAAGTAAATGGGCAATTCTGCAGTGACTTCCCTGATTAGCTTCATGCAGCCATCAAAATCAGTGTCAATACTTAACACAAAGGCTCCATTTGCAATGGGCTGAACCAACTGAGCCATGGATATCTTGTTAGCTGGGAGGAAGACAATTGAAGGGATCCCTGCAGATGCACAGTAGGCCGAGAGCGCGGCCGAGGTGTCCCCGGTCGATGCGCAACCAACACCAACGACAGGTCGTTTCAATTTCCTGAGTCGGTTCACTTGGCTGACCAAAACAGTCATGCCCAAATCCTTGAAAGTCCCAGTGTGGCTAATCCCACAGTGCTTTACCCACAAATCATTCATTCCCAGAAACTGTTTGCCAAAACGCTCAGCCCAAAAAAGATTAGAATTACCTTCAAAGGCGCTGACGATATCATCCAGATCAATCTCCGGCAACACCCACTCCTTCTTGCTCCACACGCCGGACCCATAAGGCCACGTGGTTTTCCCCACGCGCGAATCGAAGAGGTTGCACCAGTACGCGCCGTCGTATTTCTTCAAAGCCTCCATATCGTGCTGGACGTCGAGCAATCCGCCAGATCGGCTCCGGTAAACGATCTCGTCGAGCGAGTACCACTCAGCCGAGTCGGCGCCGGCGTTGAAGGGCACGTACTTGGCGGAGAAATTGGTCCGATCTTCTCCGGAGGCAGCACGGTGGCGGCGGGCGTCGTCTTTGATGTTCTCGTCGGCGGAGCGTCGGTTCTTGATGGCGGACGATGGCGGACGATGGCGGAGAGCCGTTGGTCGGCGGCGGAGAGGAAGAGGATGATGCTGCTCTAGGGATTGAGAGAATGGGATTGCGGAATTTAGGGTTGGGTTGGAGCTTGGGCTTGCGAGAGGGGAAAGAAATGGTGGGGTTTAACAACGAAGAGGTAGCCATTCCTGTGAGATTTGGAGTAGAATTTGACCGGCGGCGATGTGTTATGAAATGCTGAGAAGAAAAATAGCTTTGTTTTTAAACCCGCTTCTGACCTCCTACTCCCAGGGAACAAGGAAAAAGAAATCATTCTTTTTTTGAATATTTTTTTAAAAATAATTAATTGTTTTTTTCAAGTTAAATTAAATTACTAATTAATATTAGGAAAAATTGCAAAAACCATCCTCGAACTTTGTAACAATTGTTTTCTTAAACTTTCAATTTAATCAATTATTTCTCTTAAAATTTGATTAGTGTTGCAATTAACTCATTGAAGCCTAATTTTGATGGTAAAATTTAAAACTTTTTTTCAGTCGCTCATCACTTTGCCATTCTCATTCTGTAACTTTTGAAACAAGAATTGCAACCCTAATTTATTATTAGTGTTGGAAAGATTAATGACGAAATACGTATTTGAGGGTTTTCAAAACTTGCTTAATGTATGAGGGTTTTCAATATTTGCCTAATGTTTAAGGGTTTTCAAAAACCCTTATGTCTTCTTGTACTTCCGACGGCACCTGCAGTTCTTATTTAAGGGTTTTTGGGAAAACCAAGAGAATCAACAAATCCAATAGAAATTTGTGTAAATTTTTGCAAAAATTGATCGACCCATAAGGAATTTGTTTACATATTTGCATATTGCAGACAGGTAGAAGTCTTATGTGGGCTTGGCCATGGAAACAGAGGACTGAAACTTGGAGAAATGAGGAGCAAGTATATTATAAAAAAATGCCAAATGTGAATGAAATCAACAGAAAAATAAATCACAAGGGGATTTGTTCTAGAAGCTAGTAGGTAGAGTTTTTGTTTCAAAAGTTACACAATAAAAAGTGCTGTGATTGAATACAACAGCTGGTGGGGGTAGAGTGATGGGAGGTTGAAGAAGATAGCTTTTATCTAAATGACATTTTTTACCCATCTAAATTAGGTTTAAAGGAGTTGATTGCGAGAGGTAATCGATCAAAATGAAAGTTTAGGGCAGTAATTGTTTCAAACACCATAGTTCAGAGGTGATTTTTGCAATTTTTCCTTAATATTATATCATAAATGGTACTAAAAAGGTTGCTCATAAATGTTTTTGTCAAAAAAAACAAAAAATTTATATAACGAAAACTTAGAGGTGGGTTTGCTTTTGATTTTTTTTTTTTTTTAAATAGGAAAATCAAATATTCGCTCCATTTTAATCAAATATACTACTATTTTCAAATAAATGAGAGTCAAATGTTGATTTTCAATATTGAATCCATGACCATGGTGTTGAAATAGATTACCACTCAACAAAATCAGTCACTGATACCCTCTAAAATTTATGGTCTCCTGACTAAAAAAAACATATATATTACACCACCCTTAATGTGAAAATAATTACTATATTTGTTTTTTTGAAATTGTGTTATTATTAATATCGATATAAAAGAAGCTTTTCTTTGTTAGAATGCTCAATTCTTATGTACTAAAAAAAGGCTCATTTTTCTTGACTTTTCTTTCTTTGTTTGGTCGTAGCCCGAGTTTTGGGTCGAGTCTGGTTTACTTTTTGTTGAATAGTTATGTCTAGTGAAAAAATGTAATAATAATTGCACACGTAACACAATGTTTCTTAATCAGCCCTGCTTTATCATATTTTTTTTAGTAATACACATTTTTTTTTTAAGAATAACACAATAAAGAGTTATTGTCGTGCTACCGTATCAAACTTTTAAGATATCTTTAAAAAACTTAGTGATATACGAGTCTAATTAATAACCCCCCATCACATGTAAATACTACTAATATTTCTCAAATAGTATGTTTGAGCCTCCGTTTATGTAAACGGTTGAGTTGCTTATAATAACTTAACTTGTGTTTGCTCCACCGTTTTATTATAAATAGTGGTTACCTAAACCTGCGTGTTCATTTATCTAAACCTTATATTTTTTATTAAATATTTTTATGAAGATTCACTATAAATTTTATTTAAAATTTTCTAATATATATATATATATGATATTTTTTTAATAAAATTAACTGGTGATTATTTGAAAAAATAACTCATGAATTGATCTTAATTAATAATATATATATATATATATATTTTATATTAGTATATCTTTTTTTTAATTAATTTATTTTGTTTATTTCAAATTGATTCACTACTTAAAACAGTAAGATTTTGGAAAACGAATCGAAAAAAAAGAAAAGATTTTTGTGAAGAATAAAGAAAACAAAACTTAAAGTTGAAATTTGTTTTCATGAGGTCAATATTAACTTAAAAAATTAATTTTTAATACATAACTACATCATTATATAAGTGAAATATAATATAAAAAAAAAGATAATAAATATTCATTTTTTTCATTTTTTATTATGTTCAATATCAATTATAAATTTATTAAAAAAATTATTAATTATTTGTTAACTTTTTAAATTTAATTTAAGTAACTAAAAAAATTGTGAAAAAAATTTCATAACTATTCTTGTAATAACCTACACCCGTATTATAACCTTTCTTATAATAACTTATACCTCAAACACTGTTTATTATAACCCATCGTTCATCATAACTCTCCGTTTATCATAATCTTTCGTCTACAATTTTATAATTGGTGCCTCAAATACACCATTTTCTAGACAGGTAACTTAAAAAACTAAAGAAATTAAACTCTAATATGGGACTAGTTTTTATTAGATATTTGAATAATTCAAACCAATTCATTTGACCCTTTAGGAGTGGCACAGATGTTCAAGAGTTTGGATTTTGAAAATACATTATTTTTAAAATTTTAAGTTTGAGACTCACTTGTAACATTTATTTATATTCTCGAATCTAACCTAGTGCTAATTTTCATGCTTAAGATATCAATAAATAAAATTTTTACCTCTAATTAATTGATATTATTGCGGTTTTTTTTTTTGAAAAATAAAATTATATTTGATATGACAGTCATATTCAATATTCATTTTGACAATAAAGAATATTAGTTTATAAAAAAACTCATACGAAGGGGAAAATGTGCGACGCATAAATTAGTCGCTTTGACTAAATTATTATCCTAACAGCGCCAACCAATTATTTTCAGGCATCAGATTTGAGTGACGTCAAATATTCCCTTCCATTCAGACTTTTAAAATTTAAAATTCATGTTTTTTTTTTTCTTTAATTTTTTTTTTATAAATATATTAGGGAAGTGAGTATTATGAATTCAGTCTATACTAACTTGAAAATTAAATTTATATGATATTTAAAAAGAAAAAAGTATTAGTGTTTATCGATGCCAATTACTTTTAAAATAGTCATGGTTCAATCCCTTACCTTGCATTGTAACTATTTTTAGTTTTTATATATTTTATTATATTTTGTATTTTTGTCTCAATCTTTTAATTTTTTTTAGTTCAATTAAATAAAATAAAAAGTTCGAATCTATAACTATTTAATTAAATATGATTTTTTTTGATAAAAATTAAATACGATTTGATTTTACATGCATTTTGAAATTTTATTGATCCACTTAAGATGACTTATTAATGTGTCATAGTCACTATATAGAAGATAAAGTTATAAATCAAGCAAATTGTTATAAATATTTAAAAGATGATGAATAATTAAAAAAAAAAAAATCAATGATGGATAGTTTTTAGTCTAACAATATATAAGGATTTAAATTTATGATTATTGATTTTTCTTTATTCAACAATGAAAAAGGGGATCCAAAATACTATTGAGGTATACTTTTGTTTAGTAATTTATAATTTATTGATAAATAATATCAATTAAGTCAATTAAATAATACTCATGCAGGAAAATAGAAAAATAAATAAATTTAAGTATAATTAAAGATCATAGTATTCAAACTACAGACAAATTAATATACTAATTGTCCGTAAAATTATTAAAAAAAAGTAAGTCAATAAACCAGTTAAAAACATAACTAGTAAATAAAAATTCAAATAGAAATACAAAAAAGTTAAAAAAAGTTATAATTATAACTCAAAAAACAACTAAATTTATTACAAAAATATTTGTGTAAAAACAAGGCATTGAATATTGGCGACCTTTGAAAGGAAAAAGGTAAACAGTCAAGGTGAATATGAAAGCAGTAAAAAACCAAAAAAAGCCTTGATGGCAATGAGCGTAAATAAAGCGAAAACCATGGGCAAAGACACAGGGTCCTTGATTAGCTCGCTAATATCTGTTTAAGAGCAGAATTATTGACTAATTGAGTCCTACAGTATGTGGAGGCCACGAATGATGAACAAACCAGCCCTTTCTTCTATACCAACGCCACAACTTCACAAAACCGATCAAAATTAAACAAATATTGTTTAACTTTTAGAGAGAGAATTCTTACAGCACAGCTTAGAGAGAGAAAACCCCTTCACCCAGAGAAGCTGCTTCAACTTTTTCGCCTTTGTTTATTAACATCTCAATCTCATCTTAGAACCAGAAAAAAAGCAACGAAAAACTTCGAGGGCAGCTTTGTGTTCTTCATTTCTCCCTGTTTTTCACCTTCTTTTGAGTTCCCAATTCAATTTTCTGTATTGGGTCTGTCAATCTTTGGTGTTCCAGTTTCTTACCCTTCATCGGCTTCAATCCGATCTAGCTCTTCGAGTTAGCGGCCGAGGAAGATCTTTTGAAGGGGTTTTATTGATACCCTTTTGCGAACTTCAGCTCTTGTGGATTTGATTTTGGCTATTTCAGCTGTTGAAGCTTTGTGGGTACTTTTTTGTTTTGTCCGATCTGGGTTGCTGAGTCTTTGGTTCGTTTTGACTCTTTTCTGTCTTGGATGAGTTAGCTTCTGAAGATTGCTGTTCATAATCACCATGGTAACTTCATTCAAATGATTGATATTCATATTGGTTTTGTTTCCATTGTAATTTGCTGGATTTGTTTGGTTGTATGAACATTTGTTGTATGAACATTTTGACTTGAATTGTTTGTATATGGGATTGATAGGTTGATTCTTTTGGTTGTTCTGAGAATTAAGTTGGATTTGGACTTTGAAGTTGTACTATTGGGTAGTGTTTTCAATGGAATGTGGTTTTAAAGCCATTTTTTAGTCAGATTGTATTGCCAATTCATGTTGGTCTCTTTAATGTTGGGTATATTTGTGGTTGTTGAGTTGGCTGAATTGGAGTATGGAATACCTCTAGATGAGAAAAAAGAGAACTGAATTGAACTGGAGAATGTACTAAACTGTTTCTTCGCCAATTTGACCAAATAATTTTTTGGCCTACTGCAAATAAATGAAGTACTACTTCACATTGTGTTGTAGTTTTCCCTCTAAATTTTTTTGTGTGTACTAATGGAGTTTCCTGATTTAGGCGTTTGTTGGTGGATAATACGTACGTGGAACTATGCATTTTACCCTTTCATTTTTATTAGAAGGTGTATATGATACGATATGATCAAATATAGTCATTCTGAAGTTAATGAGTACTGCCACCCATGGGCAAGTATGATGGCACAGATGAGGGGGAAATCAATATAAAAACGTGTCCATAGGATTTATCATGTCACTAGATCAAATGGTAGTTGACATTTTTGTTGACTTTTGATCATTATTAGATAGTGTGAGGTTATATCTCAAAACCAATTGGCGATGAGAGGAGTAACTCACATATCTTATAAATGTGTGGAGAATTCCTCACCTTTCTAGTGTGGGACAAGGTGAGGATCTCCAACATCCCCTCAAGATGGTGCAACATTGGGAACACCATCTTGGATTAGATCCGAATTTGTGGATCGAGATACCCACTTAGGTTTACCCGCTTAGGTCGGATATGAATGTGAGGTTCATACCCGCTTAGGTTTTACCCGCTTGGGTTAGATCCAAATTGGTGGACCAAATATCCACTTGGAGTTCTGATACCATATTAGATAGTGTGAGGTTCCATCTCAAAACCAATTGGTAATGAGGGGAACCTCACACTATCTAATAATAATAATCTTTTTGCGTATTTTATAAAGCCTTTTCATGCCAAGTGGTGAAATATTCAACTGGGGTACCTAGTGATTTTTTAGTATGTTGCTATAAGACTCTTTTAGTGGTCTCAAATGGTATTGGAACTCAAATCTTTATTGTTTATAACTTCATAGTTTTGTGAAGTTGAAATGTGCTATAGTTTTATAACTATCATTTATCATCTTACTACGATTGCTATTAGAGTTCTTCCTGGTGGTGTTGCTAAAATGTGTTCTTATGATCATCATCTGTATGGCCTGTTCTATCATTAACTTTATGATTATTTAGGTATTATGCTAGAACACCAATGCTCTTAACATACACAATAGAGCTAACACCGAATTGATAAAGAACACTATATTGAGATAATAATAGGTAGGGTTACAATACCATAGCCATTCGAGAGGGCTGGACTTTCCGAACAAGACAACAATACCAAAATATGCATACCCTTCTAGGAACCAAATCCCCTATTTAAACAAAACCACTAATAGCTAATTACTACTGTGCCCTTACACATATTATATAATAAATATCCCAAAACTAACACTTTCTAGGGGTCTCACATATTACTTCTTGTTTCTTATTTATTGTGAGTGCATGGGTGTGTATGGACAAGAAGCATTGAAAAGTAAAAAGTATAAAAGAGAGAAAATAACCAAGAGAGCTGAAAAGCACTTTGCTTCAGTCAGTATCTACCAAAGAAATGCTATAGTTACAAAGAGAGTACGCTAAGAGGAAGAGGTAAAATGAAAACTATCCCACAGTTCTGATCAATCTCTTGCCCAGTTAAACAAAATTATTGTGTTTCACATTCTTTCCCATGGAGATAGACTGCCAGAGACTGAGATTGCAACTTTAGAGTTGATGTACACACCACAAAGGAGCTGGTAAAAAATCTGCAACAACAAAGGGGCTGGTTAATACACAAATCAGAAGCATCTAAAAACCTAACTTGTTTTAGGTATTTTAGTCTTCCATATAGCTCCAAACTGGTACTTCGCCAGGAGGACATTGGAATTCTTTGTGTTTGTATTATAATCCTAAGGCCCATCGTTCCTAAATTTTTTTAAAACTTGATTAACACAGATCTGAGATCTAACTCATACTTTGAAACTAAATTCTTCTACAATCAAGCAATTTATAGAGATAAAGTATCCTTTTTTGTGAAATCTGTCTTATTTCAGATTCTTGCTCTATATACTTCTGCTGATGTGTATTAGGATGAAATACAAATTGTGTCTTTTATAGTTTTTTTCTTCAATTGCACATGTTTATTGAATTGCATATCACTACTCCTTGAACGCTAACACTTATTTTTACTGTTTTTCTGTAAACAGAGTGGACCAGTTAACATAATTGTTGGTTCTCATGTCTGGATTGAAGATCCAAAACTAGCGTGGATTGATGGTGAAGTTTTTCGCATCAATGGAGATGAAGTTCACGTCCGTGCTACAAATGGGAAAACAGTGAGTCATGAAATCAGGACTTGAGTTAATATTCACGTCAGCGTGCCATAGATCGGACTCTTAGTTTCAATACTAAATTTAATTAACAATAACCAATCTCATTTGTGGAAACTTACCTGAAAGTTGAATCGTCAATAGTTGTTTTATTCTCCATTACTTTTCCTTGAAACGATGATTTCCTCTATAAAAAAAATAAACAATAGTCAAGCTGGGACTATTAGACTGACACTTGACTATCAAATGCAGGTTGTTGCGAATATATCAAAACTATTCCCCAAGGATACTGAAGCACCTGCTGCAGGTGTTGATGACATGACAAAGCTGTCATACTTGCATGAACCTGGAGTTCTGAGCAACTTGGCGACCAGATATGAACTCAATGAAATCTATGTAGGAATAGTTATCTTCTCTTTTTATGCATGCCGTAAGAATGTTTCCAGACAAGAGATATCAGTATTAATTGCATAACATACCTTTAACATCCGTGCAGACATACACTGGAAATATACTTATTGCAATAAATCCATTTCAACGATTGCCCCATCTGTATGATACTCACATGATGGAACAATATAAAGGAGCTGGATTTGGAGAACTAAGTCCTCATGTCTTTGCTGTTGCTGAAGTGGCATACAGGTAAGCTGCTGCTGCTGCTGCTTTTTTTTTGGGAAACGTGGGGGTAGGTGGGATAACAAATAAGTATTAGTTTCTACATTTGTAAGTAGCTTAGGTAACAATTCAATATTTTTTTATCATTTAGTTGTTGTGCAGCCTATGATTTCTTGGTTTAGTTGTAATCATAAATTACTTTGTTGGGCACCTACAAATGCTGCCATGTATGTGTCTCGCACCGTCATTCTTTATGAAGCATGCCACTGCTTTAAAGTTTATGGAAAAAAGACCAAAATAATGAATTTTGACAAAGATTTCTCTCCATTGCTATTTGTTAATGCATCCACATCTTACTTCCTTGTTATTTACAAAACATCATATATTCATAGAATCTAAATTCTTGTTATATGTTAGCAAGGTTTTACAAAGCAGTGTATTTCATTCTGTTTCCTATAAAAAAAAGAAAAGTATTTCATTCTTCATAATTTTGATTAGGGGGAAAATGTAGTTAATCATGTGTTTTCTCCGCCATTTTGGCTTTACTAACTTTTTCTATCCATTCTAGGGAAATGATTAATGAAGGAAAAAGCAATTCAATTCTAGTTAGTGGAGAAAGTGGGGCTGGTAAGACTGAGACCACGAAGATGCTCATGCGGTATCTTGCATACCTTGGAGGTCGATCTGGAGTTGAAGGGAGGACAGTCGAACAACAAGTCTTGGAGGTATGATAAGAATCTTTTTAATATAATTTGAAATTCAAGTATGCAAAAGTTTACATTTACTATGTATAATAGAGAACTACTTGCATTCTCATAACTAAAGCCTGTGATGATTATTCCCTTCTATTTCCTCCCAGTCCAATCCAGTTCTTGAAGCATTTGGCAATGCAAAAACTGTTAGGAACAATAATTCAAGGTGAGTGGTTCTGCGCTGAGGAATGTGTTTAAATTATTTAATATTGAGTTGAATGTAAAGTTAAGACGTGGTCATGCTGAGAGTACAAATAAAAGATATCACATGAGAAATAATTCTTCAGTGATGATAGGCAAACTAATTTTGCGACCTTTATCACAAGTCGTTCATTTTTCTTCTCTCACATTTTGTTTGTAGAAATATGAATTCTTATTTTTATGAGAAACATCTAGATGGTATGAAATGTACGAAAGAGGGTGGAGAATGTTTGGTTAACAAAAATACTTCCCGATTAGAAATGAAGGAAGTGAGATTGTAATCACAAAAGTGGGGTGAAAATTTACACCAATAAAGAGCAACAAAAATCAAGTGATAAAAGAAAGGTTCGAGCTCATGAGCTTTTGAAATATGAAATTATAATGTACTTCTCACAACTCACATGTCTAATGAATATGAAATTAGTTTGTGAGAATATGAACTTTATAATCATTGCTATGATTAACATATCTTTACTGCTTCATTGTCACTGGATGTTCTTGTGTAAGGAACTGAACATTCTTAAAGGCCAACTACTCACTTAACCTTCTCAAAAAGTTTACGCAATAGTTAGTAATTTTGGTCTGAAATGCAGTCGCTTTGGTAAATTTGTTGAGATTCAATTTGACAAGAGTGGGAGAATATCTGGGGCAGCAGTCCGAACTTATTTGCTTGAAAGGTCTCGAGTATGTCAGATCTCAGATCCTGAAAGAAACTACCATTGCTTTTACCTTCTCTGTGCAGCTCCTCCTGAGGTACAATGTTCGATTTGAAATTGTAAACCATTCACACATAATGGACTAATTCTGTAGTAGTGAGCTTATACTCCTGATTCTAATCAATGCTTCTACAAAAACCAGGAAAGAGAGAAGTATAAATTAGAAAACCCTAAATCATTCCACTACTTAAATCAATCCAACTGCTTTGAATTGGATGGAGTGAACGATGCCCATGAATATATTGCAACCAGACGGGCTATGGATATAGTTGGAATCAGCGAGGAGGAGCAGGTTAGTTTTCAGTAAATTTTGGTCTACTTGTCCTTCTTATTGCATAAAAAATTTCATTATAAATAATCCATTTCAGGAGGCAATTTTTAGGATTGTAGCTGCAATTTTGCATCTTGGAAATATTGAATTTGCAAAGGGAGAGGAGATTGATTCTTCAGTCATTAAGGATGAAAAATCTAAATTCCATCTTAATATCACTGCCGAACTGCTCAAGTAAGATTTCTGAAAATTTCTAGGAAAGATGTTTTAGTCATTACTAATACTTCAAAAGCTATCATTTTTTAATGTTTAATTTAGGTGTGATGCGAAGAGTTTGGAAGTTGCACTGATTCAACGTGTTATGGTAACACCTGAAGAAGTTATAACCCGAACCCTTGATCCTGTGGCTGCATTGGGTAGTAGGGATGCCTTGGCTAAAACAATTTATTCACGACTCTTTGACTGGTAATCTCTCTTGCCCTCAGGTTGGGTTTGGACCTGTAGACCTTCCTTCCTCTTATACATTTTCCTTCTGCAAATACTCGGTTCTTCTTCTCTATCATCAATAAATCTATTTTCAATCCACAAAGATGATTTATCAGCCAAGAAGGGATGCTTCGGGAGTCAGCTTCTGAATGTATTTAATGCTTCTTGATTCAGTTTTCCATTCTTGTGAATCTTTCCTGTAGGCTTGTCGAGAAGATAAACATTTCAATTGGGCAAGACCCAAATTCTAAATCATTGATTGGAGTTCTGGATATATATGGATTTGAGAGTTTTAAATTCAACAGGTAATGGTGGCATATGAATTCTTCAGTTAAATGTTATATGCTTGCTTTCAACTGATTAACTTTTTTTTTTTGTTTTTAATAGTTTTGAACAGTTCTGCATCAATTTTACAAATGAAAAACTGCAGCAACATTTCAATCAGGTTGGTTGACTTGGATGTGTAAACTTCACCGTAAGACACTACTTACGTACTTGACTGAAGTTTTTGGTTAATTGTGTGTATGCAGCATGTTTTCAAAATGGAGCAGGAGGAATATACCAAAGAGCAAATCAATTGGAGTTATATTGAGTTTGTTGATAACAAGGATGTCTTGGATCTCATTGAAAAGGTGTGCAACTCTCCCCCACCCCTCCACCTTGGAAGTTTCAAATCATGCTTGTCAGATATTAATATTATGCTAACTCATGTTTTCATGTACACAAGTGACTTTTAGTAAAACACTCATTTCTTTTATTTGCTAAGTACAAGATTTAAGTAATTAAAATACAGTTCTTAATTCACAGAAACCTGGAGGAATTATCGCACTTCTGGACGAGGCCTGGTATGCCACCTAATATTTAATCAGTATCAACTTTCTCATCTACTCCATGGCGTTTCCTAATTTTATGATACGGTTTTTAAATGAATCTCGATTCTTACAACTATTCTCATGATTCATTTTTCTCTCCATATAGCATGTTTCCTAAATCCACACACGAAACATTTGCTCAGAAGTTATACCAGACGTTCAAGAACCACAAGCGCTTTATTAAGCCTAAGCTATCTCGTACTAGTTTCACGATATCTCATTATGCTGGAGAGGTGAATATATTAAGCTTGTTTCTGATTTTTTATTCTTTAGGCTTGAATGTGCACCCCCTCTTAAAATTATAAAAAATGCTTCAGGTGACTTATTTGGCAGATCTATTCTTGGACAAAAACAAAGACTATGTGGTAGCAGAACATCAGGCCCTATTAACAGCCTCAAAATGCTCCTTTGCTAGAGCTCTATTTCCTCCTCTACCAGTGGAATCAGCAAAAGCCTCAAAATTTTCTTCCATTGGTTCACAATTTAAAGTATGATTTCTTATTTTTATTTTTTTATTTAAAAAAAACTTGGTTGTCTAACTTGAATTTCATGTTATGTTGTACGTGTGGTATAATTTGACTAAATAGTGATGCTTTCACATTCTTAATTTTGCAGCTACAACTTCAATCTTTAATGGAGACCCTAAATTCAACGGAACCTCACTACATCAGATGTGTAAAACCAAATAATGTGCTCAAGCCTGCTATTTTTGAGAACTCAAATGTCATCCAACAATTACGTTGTGGTGTGAGTATACTATAGGGTGTTGCTTTGGCTTCATTGTACACCTGTACTTTATCTGGTTTTGTTCTTAAAAAAATTTAGCCATAGTTTATCCTACCTTGTTAATTTATGTGGTTATTTTACACAATTTAGGGTGTTCTTGAAGCAATTAGGATCAGTTGTGCTGGATATCCTACAAGAAGAACATTTTATGAGTTCCTCCTACGTTTTGGTGTTCTTGCACCAGAAGTTTTGGATGGAAAGTAAGTTAATTTACCGCCCGATATAACATAGTTTTCTCTTAACAAAATCAAAGAAAAATGAGGGGGAATAAATTTCCAGTGTTCTTTGGGCACTGACAATCTTATATAACTGCCATCTGTGCAGCTATGATGACAAGGTAGCATGCCAGATGATCCTGGATAAAATGGGATTGAAAGGTTATCAGGTGATTTCATCATTTCTGTTAACTTGTATTTCTTATGAAGGCCCTTGGCTATTGCATTGGTCATTTGAAGCACATGGCTCCAACACCCCATATCTTTTATGATATATATATATATTTTTTTGAGATTATATCTTTTATGAGATTAGCTTCTTGAAATCCACTGTTTTTTTAATCGGGAATCAGAGCTTCACCTCTAATTTAGTGGTATTGATAGATTGAAGCATTGGCTCCAATGATATTAGAATAATTATGAAATTACTCACAATTGCATTTGTTTATTCAAATTATTGCTTCACCAATCAATTCCTCTTGCTGATAATCTCAACTGTCTGATAAATTTTTGTTGGGAGACTGCCAGAGCAGGGATTGTCTGTGTATCTACTCAACACTAGGCTAATTTCAAGCCTTCAATTTATGTGGAGTATGATAAACCTCATCCTTGTATTGTGTTTAACCATACATCCAGTCGAACTTTGAATCTAGTGTCTAAGGTTCTATACCCTACATGGTGCTGTATCCAAGTGACCCAGTTTTATTGCCAATGATAATCATACTTCTTTGAGACTTGAGAATCTCTCTCGAAAGCTTCTGAGTGGTTTCTAGTTTGTTTCCTATAAAAAAAAAAGCTTCGGAGTGGTTTCTAGTTTCTGGAGGTTTTGAAAATCTCCAAGAAGGCTTGTGAAACCTGCCATTTTTAGACGTGGACTAATTTATCTGTTTTCTCTGTGGGGCAGATTGGTAAGACAAAAGTCTTTCTAAGGGCTGGCCAGATGGCTTCTTTGGATGCCAAGAGAACAGAGATGCTTAGCAACGCTGCCAGAACCATTCAAATGCAAATTCGAACATATATTGCACGCAAGGAGTTTGTTGCATTACGTAAAGCTGCTATAGAAGTTCAATCATTTACTCGAGGTACTTTCTTGAATGTCTTAGAAATACTGTTTGCTCATAATTTTCTTTTTAGCCTTCTTCAAAATTTCAAATAATCTAGCATGGCAAGAAACCATGAAATGTTGGAGTTCTTAGAGACAGAAGAGACTTCAATGGCACCAATGACAGTCCAAGAATCCTGTAGTCATTTTTATAAATTGTTTGACCACTTGTTATGCGTGTACAATCACGAGGGGGTGAATCTGATGCACCTTGGCGGGATGTAAAATAATTTATTAATTCCCTAGATGATGATTTGTGATTTATGAAGTTATCCCTTTCCTTTCAAAGTCTTAATGTATGTTTGTTTCAAATTATAATCAGGTGTTTTGGCTCGAAAACTCTTTGAGCAGCTGCGTCGTGAAGCAGCAGCTTTAAGAATCCAGAAGTGTTTCAAGCGATATATTACCAGGAAATCATACTTAGATTTGCTCTCATCTGCGATCACAATTCAAACCGGTTTAAGGGCAATGAAGGCTCGTGATGAATTCAGATTTAGAAGGCGTACTAAGGCAGCAATTATCATTCAGGTGTCGTTTCTTGTTTGTTTATGGCGTTTGTATGAAATTATGAAGTTTAAAACTTCTTAGATTTGTTATTGCGAACTATATTTATTCAGACATTTATCAAATAAGTTTGAAGTACCTAGATATTGAGTTGGAGATTATTTTTGGTGACATACAGGCACGTTTGCGTTGTCACCTGGCATATTCTTACTATACGAGACTCCAAAAGGCTACATTATACACACAGTGTTGTTGGAGGCGACGAGTTGCACGAAAGGAGCTAAGAACACTGAAAATGGTTCAGACACTTCACTTATTTTCACTTTATTTACATTGTATTTATGATAACTTTTGAATGAAGAAATGTATGTGATGAAATAAGGTGCTCACATATTTATTTATACGCGTGAAGGCTGCAAGAGAAACTGGTGCACTCAAAGAAGCAAAAGACAAACTAGAAAAACGTGTAGAAGAACTCACGTGGCGCTTGCAACTTGAGAAGCGGCTGAGGGTATTTTCTTGACTTTTTTCTTTTGTGTATTATAACGTGTGGATCTGGGTTGGTGAAACAAAATAGAGTTTAGCAGCAATTCATACATATGTTTTCCCCCACTGAATTGTAGACTGATTTGGAAGAGGAGAAAGCCCAAGAAATTGCCAAATTACAAGATGCTTTACGCAGTACGCAATTACAAGTTGAAGAAGCAAATGCTGAAGTTATTAAAGAGCAAGAGGCAGCTCGGAAAGCTATTGAAGAAGCACCTCCAGTTGTTAAGGAAACTCCAGTTTTTGTTGAGGATACTGAGAAAATCAATTCCTTAATGGCTGAGGTGGAGAGTCTGAAGGTAGGTTTCAACTATTTAGCCAATTGGCACTTTTTGGTAGGAACATTTCATCACTATATTCATATTTAGGCGAGTTGCAAGTCTATATAGTGCATGCATTGGGAAATGACAGAGCCAGATATTGAAGCACTTGCATTTTAGCCCTTGTAGTTTATTTTATTACAGTTTTTTTTACAAGATAACAATGCTTTTCATTGATGAAATGTAAAAGATATTTATTACAGTTCAAATTTGCTTGCTACATGGCTAGAGTAAAACCTTTGCTCCACCATCAATCATTCTCAAATAGATTTTTAGCTGAAAAGTAAAGATTATCTTGGATTAGCAGATTTATTTCTTGGTGATAAGAGGGGGTAGAAGGGTTCGGGGTCGGCCATCACTGGTCTAAGATCATTAGTTCTTTCTTAATGGTAAAATTTTTATTTTTATTTTTCTCGATTTTTTTTTTTTGTGTTTTGAATTCAACAATATTTGGGGGTGGGGGATTCGAACTCGTAATCTCTTAGTTATCAAGTCATACACAATGCCGGTTGAGCTCAACTTTGTTGGTTTTTTTCTTGAATCTTGAGGATACACTAACCCAGAGATTTACAGGCTTCACTGCTGTCAGAAAAAAAGACAGCTGAAGAGGCTAGCAAAGCTTGTACGGATGCTGAAGCTAAAAATGTGGAGCTGTCTAAAAAACTTCATGATGCAGACCAGAAGGTGGATCAACTTCAGGAGTCAGTGCAGAGGTTCGTAAATGTGATTAAATGTTTTCATCTATTGTTATATTTACATCCAATTCAATTTCTATAAGATATTTTGCTCTATATTACACCCAGCTCGATCTATTCTTTTTTTCTGGCAGTGTCAAGTTCAGTCACATGATCCCTTCTCTTGAATTAGTTTGATTTGTTGTGCGAAATTTCTTATCACGCCAAACTCGTGCTGATCTTTATTAACTTTGGTTCAGCTATTCTTGTTTGCACAATGATTCTACTCGTGTCGGGTAGTTGATTGTTGCGAGGGCAACAGTTATCTTTTCCTTCCATATTCTTTCTCTCATGTCATGAGAAAAATGAAACTTTCTTGCTGGCTTGAAAGTTTTCTTATACTGGTTAGATCCATTAAAGTCAATAAAGTGGAACTATATTCTCTGCATCAGGCTTGAAGAGAAGCTTTCAAATTCAGAATCAGAGAACCAGGTACTTCGTCAGCAAGCCTTGACCATGTCGCCAAAAGCTTTATCTGCTAGACCGAAGACGGTGATTATTCAGGTATAATGTGATATTCATATAAGGGACCGGCTGCACCCTTGAGGTGATGTCAGGAAGAAGGAAATATTAAAAAAAAAAATAATGGAACACTTAAAAAAAAAAAAAAAAAAAAACTGAGATATGTGGCTCCAAAGGAGCCACATCAGGGGCAGTTTGTTTTTGGGTGCAGCCACGGCTGCACCCAAATTGGTCTCTTCATATAATACCATGGTCCTTTCGAATAAAATGTTATTTATGACTTTTGAGAAATCCCACCTATTTTTGGTTGTAATTTCAGAGAACACCGGAGAATGGAAATATTCTACATGGAGAGCCCAAAGTATCAACGGTAAGGAAAACTAACTTTGATGAGAACAAAAGAACAATTTTAGTATATAGAAATTGTGTTTCTTAAATTATACACTGCGTTTCAGGATACAACTCTTGCAGTATCTAATCTGCGCGAGCCAGAATCAGAGGAAAAACCACAGAAATCACTTAATGAAAAGCAGCAGGTAAGAAGCCATTTAGAATTATTAAAAAAGGGAAGGTTTATGCACACTTGGTTCTACTTGGTATTTGAGAGTAATTAGTTTGTTCCCTGTGATGCATTGTCTTGTTCAGGAGAACCAAGACCTGCTAGTGAAGTGCATATCACAGGATTTGGGATTTTCTGGAGGCAAACCAGTTGCTGCTTGTGTCATATACAAATGTCTTCTTCACTGGAGGTCATTTGAAGTTGAAAGAACCAGCATATTCGACCGAATCATTCAAACAATAGCTTCATCCATAGAGGTGAGATGCAGTGTTCGCTTCTGAAATATTGGCTATGTTAAGTTACCAATTTTAATTGGCTTGTTGTCCCCAAGGGGTGGCTTCGTTAGTTGAGGCTTGGAGTCTCCAAAGTATGCTTCCTTGGAGGTCTTCAAAGTATGCTTAATTGTAAAGTTCTTTGTTGTCTCCCGAGTCTGGGTGTAGGTGCCCCTGAGTATGTAGTGGGGTAAAGCTCCGATTCCTTTTATAAAATAAATGATTTGGCTTGTCTGCCGATGGAAATAAATGAATATCATCTACATGTTGACACTTGTGGTTTTCCCTACTGAAGGTCCAGGATAACAATGATGTATTAACTTATTGGTTATCTAATACATCAACACTATTGTTGCTTCTTCAACATACTCTCAAAGCAAGTGGAGCTGCTAGCTTGACTCCTCAAAGGAGGAGAACTACTTCAGCTTCTCTTTTTGGAAGGATGTCTCAAGTATGACAACTATCTATATTTTTTCAGACCTTTATACTTTTTGTTATTTCTTCTCAGTCACCTCTCTTTTCTTCTTTGCACATTATAGGGATTGAGGGCATCTCCACAAAGTGGTGGACTATCATTTCTAAATGGTCGGGCACTTGGTAGATTGGACGATTTTCGGCAGGTTGAGGCAAAATATCCGGCACTACTGTTTAAGCAGCAGCTTACAGCATTTTTGGAGAAAATATATGGAATGATAAGAGACAACCTAAAGAAAGAGATCTCGCCTTTACTTGGATTATGCATTCAGGTATCAAGTTAATGAGCTATGTGATTTGATGCTTAACATCATGCGACTTTTTTACTACAATAGTTAGAACTAACAAGCCACATTCAATCCTATGCAGGCTCCTAGGACATCACGGACGAGCTTAGTGAAAGGACGCTCCCAAGCTAATGCTATGGCTCAGCAAGCATTAATTGCTCATTGGCAAAGCATTGTAAAAAGTTTAAACAATTATTTGAAGATCATGAAAGCAAACTATGTGAGTTCTGAGTTTTACATCACATGTAGTAACATTTATCATCTTCATAATAAGTACAACTGCAATCTTATGCTCGATTTTGACAGGTACCTCCATTCTTAGTCCGCAAAGTCTTCACTCAGATATTCTCGTTTATTAACGTTCAACTATTTAACAGGTAATGTATAATCATTATTCAATCTCAACATTTTGCATTGAGTATCTACATGCCAGATGTCAATTTTTTTCGCTTCTAAAAGTTTAAGGAAACAATTTAATCGGGTTTTGCAGCCTTCTTTTGCGGCGTGAGTGTTGTTCATTTAGCAATGGAGAATATGTGAAGGCTGGCTTGTCTGAATTAGAACAGTGGTGTTCTGGAGCAACTGAGGAAGTAAGTAATAAAAAAGTGATGTTTTTTCTCTTGAGATCATTTATGTGCTCTTTCTAATGGCCTCCTCCTCTACAGTATGCAGGGCTTGCTTGGGATGAGTTAAGGCATATTAGGCAGGCAGTTGGATTCCTTGTAAGATTTATTTAAATAGGCTCGATTCATCGACAATCTACCATGTTGCATAACTTATTTATTCGTGTTCTTTTCCTTCTCAGGTTATACATCAAAAACCCAAAAAGACCCTGAATGAGATAACCAAAGATCTATGTCCTGTTAGTGCTTTGTTTCTTTATCTCTCCTTTTGCCAGTGATTTCAGCCTTTAATTTAGTATTATTACATTTTTTTTCATCTTTTTTTATGCTGATTCTCAGGTGCTTAGCATACAACAGTTATATAGGATCAGTACAATGTATTGGGATGACAAATATGGCACACATAGTGTATCTTCAGAAGTACGTTAACTTCATCGAATCGGTTCTCTCTTAGCTTTTGAATTACTGTTCCGTTTGGTTCTCTGGATTCATTCGCTGCCTCCGTATTCTTAACACTCCTTTTTTAGTGCAGGTTATTTCGAGTATGCGAATTCTGATGACCGAAGACTCCAACAATGCTATTAGCTCATTCCTGTTAGATGACGACTCTAGGTACAATCTTCTTTCATATTGCTACTGCCATTCAATCTTGTATGGTTTGATAAGTTTCATTGTTATGATGTCTCTTGTTGATGCAGTATCCCATTTTCTGTGGATGATATTTCCAAATCAATGAAACAAATAGAAGTAACAGACATCGATCCCCCACCGCTGATACGAGAAAACTCCGGGTTCGGGTTTTTGCTTCAACGCGCAGAGTAATGCCTGTGTGATCATGATCATGGTTTAGTAACGTGAAAATCTTGTCTTCACTAGCATGACTCTGCACATCAAGTCTCTGTGCATATACTCATTGTTTGTCACCATTCCATGTGTATAGTTGTATTAAATCCATCCACCTAGCGACCAAATTCGGATGGTCGTCTGGGTTGAATTTATCTTGCCCCTCGTGTCATATCGACGCCGTGAGGGGTCTTTGTCCAGAAGCCATGTCACCGAGCGTGATGATGGCTACCATGGATGCGAACACGAAAGTTCACAAAACAATCACTTTTGCAGTGGTCTTTCTTATATTCATTTGGATTCTTTGCAAGGCCCTTATAATTTTTGGGTGTACGGCTGATTTTTAGGCCTTCTTTTTGGGTTAGTAGCTTGTGGAAGCAATTTGTATTTAGTGTGATATGTAATTTTTCATTTTTTAAGGAATAGGAACACAAACGATAATATCTCTTGCTTTTTTTTTTTTTTTTTTTGTGTGGACTTTCGTACAGTTTTTTTTATTTATTTATTTTTTTTTTTTGTGATCTTGTTGCTCATATGGCTTAGTACTTTTAGGCACGAAGAATAAAGAAGCTGGCAATTATTGTCATATTATTCGCAGCATTATTATTATTTAGATAGTTTTTTTCAATATAGCCTCAACTGAAGAATTTTCTAACTTATTATTACTTTTTATCAAGGCTCTAGTATGAAGGTTATTATGTCTTCAGTTGAATGAAAATGTGTTTCCATTTTATAACCTGTTTTGGAATTGTTATACGTTGCTTAATTAAGTGTATCAAGTGTTTAATTATTATTGAGTGGTTCGATGACATTAGTGTACACAAAATGACCAAGAGAAGAGAGTGTCTTTTACTTCTATTAGATATTTGGTTAGTAAAATTTTGCTTACCTGGAGGAGTTCTTTTAGTGGGAAGCCCTTCTTGAGAAAGGTATCTGATCAGCAAGTACCCCACAAACAGGATCATAGGCAGCTAGCTATTGGGATTGACTACAATAACCCTCAATTGTAGCACAAAAAAAAAATTGTTTAACTATTATCATTTTTTCATATCTTATTTTATGAGTTCCTTTTCTAAATGCTGATGCTAAATTTTATTGATTAATCATATGTTTAATTTTAAATTTTATTGATGCTAAACTTTCAATTTTTGTATCTTAGTTTAAATCCTATTTCGTAAGTTCAAGTCTAATAAATCTTATTTAAAATGTATTTTTTAAAACTAAGAACATGTTAGGCAAAAATTGTTCAACGCTGACAAATATAATCAATCAAAATAATTCAATAATTTAGGCAATTATATATTCTTGTCTTTTCCAAATCAAGTTTGAGTTTCAAATTTTACAACAGAATTATCAATTTGAAACGACGAGCTTAAAAATATAGATAAAATAGCCTAAACTTTCAAGCAACAAGAACGATAATTAAAATAAGTTTAAGGGATAAGAAATCGACACCAAATTTATACTGGTTCACCCAATGATGGCTACCTTCAGTCTTCTGCTATCGATGTAGATTTCACTAAAAATATCAAGGAGAAAATACAAGAGTTTACAATATTCTCAAGAATGGCTTTTCACTTTTCACTCAAGGAAAAGACTCACGAGTCACTCTAAAAAAAAAATACAAACTTTTCAATTGGAGGAGACAACTCTTGAAACAACACTTGAGAAAAATAAAAGAAGAAAAATTAAACATGACTTTTATTTTTCTTCTTTTGTCAAATACACGTACTGACCTTTTTCTTCTTCAATTTCTCAATTCACTGTGCGGCTGCTCTCTGATCTCACTCACGCAAAAAAACTTTTTTCTGCATATATTATATATATATGACGGCTGCCAAATCTTATTTCTTTTTTTTTTTCTTCTAAACACACCACCGTGTGTTTCTAATGCAAATAGGTTAAAATATAATGGGCCCACATGGGCCCATTTATGTTTTGAATTCACACTATTAACAATCTCCCACTTGAAGACAAAACAAGCAACATGTCTTCCCTGCAACGATAGCCAACTGAAGTTGTACACAACTTCAGTTTCTCAACAGGTACGGTCTTGGTAAACATATCAGCTGGATTCTGACTCCCTGGAATCTTTTCAAGCATTAACAATCCATCTCCCAAAGCTGATCTGATAAAATGGTATCTCACATGTATGTGTTTCGTTCTTGAATGAAACACTGAATTCTTTGCTAAATGAATAGCACTCTGACTGTCACAATGCAAAGTCTCCTTACCCAGTTTCAAGCCAAGTTCATCCAGAAAAGACTGAAGCCATATCATTTCTTTACTTGCCTCAGTCACTGCA
>JBBMKA010030360.1:0-16342 GCA_037833695.1 Sechiopsis laciniata
TATGGCAATTGGATAGTTTTGATCCACATTCTCTACAGGTCTGCAATGTTTGAATGTTAGTAGATTAAGAAACGTTGCGACAAGTAGAAATGGTAGAAAATATGATGGAAAGGATCCACTGGTTTGTTTTTTCATGCACTCAAAATTTCATGAACATGACTTTGATCTAGCGAGTGAAAGAATGATGGCTTAAAAGGGTGTGTTTGCTTCTGTTTAAGAGTGGGTTAATAACTCGATCCGTATTAGGACCATCAGTTATAATAATCGGTAGTCTTATGGACTCTATTACCATTATAGCAGTATCATGGCCTCATCCTCTACCTTTTAAAGACTAGCTATTCTACTTTAGTATCTCATTGACAAAGCTTTTTGTAAATTGGATAGGATTTATCTTAACTTTTCATATATTAACGAAAATTTTTGTTTCTTAACAAAAAATAATAATAATTGGTGGATTGACCCATAATTCTCCATCCCAATTATAATAACCTTCTACTTTGGTTATAATAACACCATAACCTTTGTTATAATAATCCATTTTTTAAACGATTATCATGGAATGACCTAGTGGTCAAAAGTCCTGGAAAATTAAGAAGTGATCGGTTTAATCCATGGTGACTACTTACCTAAAAATTAATTTTCTGTGGATTTTCTTGACATTTCGAATATTGTAGGGTCAGGTGGTTTGTCTTGTGACAATAGTCGAGGTGCGCACAAGTTAGCATAAACAGTCATGGATTAAAAAATAATAAAAATCTAATCCTTAAACATAGGTTATTATAAGTTCTCTTGTTAAAATAATCCTCCCTATATAGTAATTCAACTGTGCTTTTGAAGAAATAAGATAGTTCAATCTCTCTTACCATGTGGCCGCATCCAAAGGCTAGATCCTTCGCCTCAGTCAAACAAATGGGGCAGACCTGCAGTTGAGTTGAAAAGAATGTTACTGTTTCTATACTAGATCGATCTAAATTTGGAAGCACGACTATTGTGGGCGAAAACCCTAAATTATACAGAGCGAATAAGCAAGAAAAATCAATGTTCCACAAGTAAAGTTCCATATTAGAGCATACCTGACTATGATCATCAGATGCAGAAGCTGAGGAGGTGTTGCTGGGTATGGGAGTGTTGCTGGGTATGGGAGTGATGCTGGGTCTGGGAGTAAGTTGTGCTGGACGAGTATGACGTGTCGGCGGGGGTCGTGGACGCATTCTTTTTGCTTTTCCAATCGTGTGTCTTAGCTCGGCACCAAAACAAGCAGAGTTAGCAGTCAGTATAGTCAGTAGTAAGACAATCCAGCTAATCTCAAGAGTCCAGAGAAACAGTTCAGTTGTTTGAAAATTTCCAGGTAATGAAAGGGACAATATCAGAAGAGTGAGCCTTACCCTATAAGATCCATTTCTACGACGGCTTTGTATTGTAAAGGAACCTCCATGAGTGCAGCTAGAGCAAAAGCTGCTTCTTCTTTTTCAGGCGTGTTGATGTTTTTGGACATGATTTCAGTGAAGTTAACAAACTGCACATAGTTAGGAAAATGCAATATCAGAGAGTGACTCTGCTGATTTTTACTATTGAATTTGATTGAATTGGTTTGCTATTTGGATTGCTATAAAACCTGAAAATTATCGAAATCTCGAGCTGGAATCTTGTCGTCGAACTTCTTCATGTCGTCCCAAGGCCCGTCTCCAACTCCAATAAGAATGATCGAAAGAGGATATGCACTGAATGAAAATAACAAAGACAAAAGCTTAAAATCTGCGGTGAAATTCAGTGGAAATTTTTTTTAGTTCAACAACATTTGAGATGAGCGATTCGAATTTATAATTTCTTGGTCAACAACATGTGTCAATGAACGATTGCTCTAGATTGCAAATGCAATAAAATTAGATGATGAATGTTGAACCATTACTTAATTGTAATTAACATATGTGTTTGTTTTTTTTTTTTGTAGAAGAAAAGTGGTAAACAACGACCGTTCTAAAACTCCTTGTTTGTATTTGGTGGTAAATAACTACTCTTAACTACCCATCGTACCCTTCATCAAACTCCACACCAAACCCTTCATCAAACTTATCACTTAAATATTACTAATACAAATTTTCAAACAAGTAGTTAATTACTTAAAAAACTACTACATCAATTTCCAAAAGAGTAATTAATTACACCCCAACTACCACTAATCTTTCAACTCGCTTTTCTACCAAATTCAAACACACTCTTTAAGTACTCTAATTACTGTTCTTCTACTGACCATTATAAATTGGTTTAATAATCAATTAAAGGTCATGTAAAAAATGAATTTGATAAAAAGCCACCTAAAAAACTAAAATGTTTAGAGAATATGAGTTCAATTGTCACACTTTAATCTTAAATTTAATATTACTTATTTTTCCTCTTTTATTACCTTGCATCGACAATTGCTTTGATTGTCTTCTCCTCTTGAACACTCAATTCACCATCGCCAACGCTCGAGCTTCGAGTAACCTTTGCAACAAAACGAATTCCCTTACTATCTCATTGACATGAACAGAACAAAAAACCAGTTTGAAATATCAACCTGTCCATCTGCAACGATGAGAAGAATATGAAACTGGCCATTGCTGTTCTCCACAATGTCCATTGCAGCTTCGACCACGGGACCGTAAGAAGTTGGACCTGTAAATCACATTCATAAATCGATGACAAATCAACAAAACTACTGATAAAATTCATCTGTATAATCATGAACTAACCTGAAAGTTGCACATTCGGAACTATCCTTTTGTAGCAGTTCAGAACTTCTTCAAATCCATGGCAAGAAGAATGATCGCTGTGAAAACTGAAAACCTCTTGATCGTGTGTCGTCGCTGCAAGATACAAAGACAATGAATCGGCAAAGAAATAATACGAAACGGAATTAAATTAGACGAAAAAGCCACGTACCGTCGCCGAAACCGAAGCAAGGAATTAAGCCGTCGTCGTCGAAAGGAGCTAGGGTTTTCCCGATGATCGAAAGCGCCTTCTCGTATGGATTAGGAGAATCGGAGATCGAGTGCAAGCTCCGATTATTGAAAGAGACTTTGCCTGCGCGCGACGGCGACGGCGACGGCGGAATTGGATCAAATTCAACGAATTATGAAGAATGTTCAGAAATTTGAATTTACAGTGCGATTGATTGATTGATTCGAAATACCTGTCCACTCGTTGCTTTTGGTGAAATCGATTCCGACGATGAGATTTGACGATTCTAAACCTTCCTTTCTCAAGGCTTCTGTAACCTGTGAATTGGAAGTAAGAAAATTCGAATCTATAACTTCATGATTGATGAACATATACGGACGAATGTTGATTAATGGCGGTAAAAAAATTACATTTGAATAAAAAAAAGTTCTTGAGTGATAAATTTAGGGTATTATCAATATGTATATGGAATGACATTTTGAAGAAAAATTGGCAGATCTTTCGTTTTCTTTAAAACAACTTTTTTTTTTTTTTTTTTTTTTTTTAAGATCTCTAAAACAACCAAATTGGCCCATTCTATACTTCAGTTATTTGCCGTACAAGCTACTATAAATGAAAGTGATTTAAAAAACAAAAACTAAATGAAAGAGATAGGCCGCATATATTAACGTTTCAAATATTATTTAAATTTGTGGCTCTTCAAAATATCTGTTACAGATATTTATTTCATTTTTAAAAATCTTATAAAAAAAACTGAGGGACTGTTTGTTTGTCATATTTAGGGATGAGTTAGTTGGAAGATTTATTGACTCTTTCTCCGAAAATTTACATTCAAATGAATTTTTATTAATTCTTTTTCATTTTTACTTTTAAAAATAATTCTCATTTCTAACCATTTATTTTTAATCATTCATTTATAATTATTCAATCATTTTTAATCATTTATTTTTTAACTACTAAAAATAACTACTAATTTAAAATCTATGTCTAAACAAGGTTTTGACTCTAACTCTTCTATACAAAAATTACATCCAAACGAGTTTTTAACACAACTCTTAATTTTTAAGTATTCAATATAACTTTTGAATATTACTCCTTAACCTAAATTTTACTTAAATATGTCAAACAAATGAATGAAAGGGATATGTGGGATATGTTTAAGATTCAAATCTTATTTTAATTTTTTAATCATCAAAATATCTCTTACAGATATTTGTTTCATTTCTTAAATCTTCCCACACATTTCAAATCTTCACATGAATGTTTTAAAATATATATTCACATTAACAAAAAAAAAAAAAATTAAAAAGTAAAGTCAATACCATCTAGTTTGGTTATCCAACCAAACCAGAGCGTTTGGTTGTTGGATTAAACCATCGGTTCATCCGAACCAGTTTGGTCCTCCATTTGTATCTCTGGTTCACTTAACCCCGATGTGGTATATAACTCTCACATTTTATTACGTTCAAGCTCTTTTGCTTTTATGTTTTCGTTTTGTTTACTTTCCTTTTTGTTTTTTAAATTTTGTTTTTTTTTAAAAAAAAACGGAAATTTCGCGGAAGGAACCTATTTCAATTAATTATGCTGTTTATAGATATGATGACAACCACCCACTAGTCTCCATGATATAAAGATGTTAACTCTTCTGGGCCCATCCACCTTACATGATATAATAATTGCAGTCATTTTCCTCCTTTATTTAAAGGATGAAGCAAAGTAACCATATATCAAAGTTTTTATTTTTCAAAAAAAAAAAAAAAAACTAAAATGAGTAGAGTTCTAATTGTCCACTAATTTAAAAATAATTTCGAGATCCCAACCTTTAAATGCTACTGAATTTTAAAATAATTAAATAAATCATCTATAAAAAATCATATGAATATATTTTAAGTTTAGCTTATATCATTCATGGCTATAATATTTAGGGAGCAATACTTAAGTAAGTATTTTGAAAATATTTACCTATCTTTGAGCTACATATTTTTACTTTTTAAAAAAAAAATAATTTTGATTGATGGAAAGAAAAATACAAAAAAATAAAAATGCGTAGTTGTAAAGGTAGGTCATGAATTTAATTTATCACAATCTTCAACTAATTTTTTTGATTAAGTAATTATTTTTGTTTTTGCATTAAATTAATTTAAAAATATATAAAATTGAACTAAAAAACACGTCATAATTTTAATTTTAAAAACCAAATTTAAAAAGTTATTATAAATAAAATAAATAGAGTAATACTTACCTAAAATTAAAATATTTATTCATATATTTTTCTTTTCATCCGTTAAAGTCAACCTTTCTTAAAAAAATAAAATTATATAATTTTAAGATAGGTAAATATTTGTGAGATATTTGTTTTCTATGGTAAAATTTTGAAGAAGATTTGTCGTCCATTTGAGGAGAGAGAGAGAAAACCTGGTCAATGGAGGAGAAGTTATCAGCAATGAAACCATATTTCTTCCGGAAAGAAGCCTTTTTTTCAAACCACTGCGAGGTCTTTCCACGGCTGCTACCGCCGCCGCCGATACTCCGGGCAGTCTTCTTCACCGACGGTTCTCTCGTCGTTTTCACAGCCTTTTGGCCGCCGCGAGCGCCGCCGTCACTCCGTTTAGAAGACGAGTTTATTAAGTTTCCCATATTGCTCAACCACTGAATTTGGAGGAGGACAATTATATATACATATAAAAAATTTAAAAATATTGAAAATATTCGAAGGGTGAACAAAAAAAAGAAGTATGGGTTATAGATGTGTCTTACTGTTGTTAGGGGCATATTTTTAATTTGATAGCCGATTGCCGAATTTGAAAAAGGTAGAGAGGGAAAAAAAAAAAGAAAGAGAAAGGTATCGGATTCTCTGTGGTGAGGATATGAAGGAGAAATTTCTTGGTTCAATTGGAGCTTTGAAGCTTTTAAACCTCCACAAAATGTACAAATCTACCGGCCGTGTGGCTTGAATCGCATCGCAATATTAGCTTTAAGTGAGGATATATATATATTATTATTAACTTTATTCTATCCGGCTAACAATAGTATAATTCCAACAGTATCTTGTACAACTTAGTGATCATAAGATTATAAGTTCGTCTAATATTGTTGTATAAAAAAAATCAAAACCATTATATGTGAATGAGAAATTATTCAAAATTGAAAGTTAAAGCAAAAAATACTTGTTTGAATTTAATTTTTTTTTTTTTAGAAAGTTACAAACAATTGTTTTGAACCTCAATTTAATATAATTATTTATTTTAAGTGGATAAAAAAATTATTATAAATTAATTGTTATTTTATATTTTGAATAGTAAAATATGAGTAATTCGAAACGATAAATTATTTGAAGCATTAGAATGACTAATTAAAAAAGAGTGGTTAGAAATAATAATTTACTTTTAACAATAAAAATAAATAGTTATTATTTTTAACCCATTTGAATTTGGTTTTTTTTTTTTTGTGACAAATTTTTAATTTAGTTTTTTGAGAAGTAGTAAGTAAATCATTATTTTAAATTATGTATAAATTTAACCAACAAACACCACATGGTACGCATTGAAACCAATTAACAGTGAGATATAAATGAGTTATTTTCCTATTTTCCTCTTAGTTAGGTAGATTTGAGTTGGTTTAAAAGATAAAAAATAAAAAAAAAAGTTAAATTAAATTAAAGTAAAAAAAATAAAAGAAAAAATAGTACACATGAGTTAATGCTCAAATAATTTAGCTCAACTATACCATGAGGGGTGCGCCATCAGAATCACAACCTTTTTTTTTATACATTGGAGAGTTTATGAATTTAGATCTTTCAATTGTTGTTGAATAACAAAATTAGGAATGTGCAAACGTGAAATTATACCAAACCAAACTTTTAAATTACTCAAGGGATTAGATAACCTAATTAATCACTGTTCATATACATTCCAGTTCTAAAAATAAAATGTCTATGGAACACAAAATTATGATAACTTATGTTATTTCGATTCTCGACTTAGATAATAATAACTTTTTATATTAATAACATTGAGGAATGTGAGATTTTAAAATGTAATTTCACAGTTACTAAATTTTACAAGATGATGCTATAATTATACTATACTATTATTGGCTAAACCATGACAACTACAACAACAATTAAAGATGTCCACGAGGCAGGTGAAACTGGACAATAGCTTTGTGTCGTCGCCACCAAAATCAATCATTGTACTCGTGAAATTCACCATCTCTGAGATCGAGGCAGAAATTCTTGCCCGAAATTTGTATGTATTTAATTTTATTTATTTTTTATAAGTTTAATTGTTATGAGTATTTGTTAATAATGTTTTTCAAATAATTAAATTTTCATGAACAAATACATATTAATCTTCAATTAGATAGTTAATTATTAAAAAAATATATATTTGAATAAATATTTCTACACATAAAAAATATAACTAAAGATTAAATTGATAAAAAAATAAAAAAGAAAATGTAAACAAGACAATCGAGAAAATGGGATGCAAAACACATTATATATGATCGTTTAAGAAAATTTTCATCCTCTCACCCGTGATTGTCTTTCTAAATAGGGATTCTCTATCCCATTTAGAACAAAGGGATAGCGAAGAGAAAATGGACATCCATAATAACCATCATAATCTAACAAGAATCATAATCAACTTGATCTTAAAAAAAAAAAAAAAAATAACGGCCATTTCCATAGATCGGCCATTTCTGATCCAACACAATGACCATTATGGGCCCAACACGAAACAACGGGTCCCTAATAATGGGCCACATTCTGTTTCCCAACATACAGGCCCAATGGGCTCTCAGCCCAAAAACACAACACAGTAACTCCCGCTGTAATAATTCTCAATCGTCTGAAAAAAAAAAAAAAAAGAAGAAGAAGAGCAGAAAGGAAAGGATCGTGCAAAACCAAATCCCACCCCACTCCCCGCCAACAAACCCAAAACGTCAAAGAAAATACCAGCTTCAAAGCGATTAACGAGCTCACCATTTTCGACCCAATTTCATATGATCTAGCCATGACCCAATCGCCGGTGCCTCCGTCGTTGGCTCCGCCGTCGTCGCCATTATACGGCTCCGGAGTTCAGGTCCGTTGCGCCGGTTGTCGCGATGTTCTGGTTGTGGCTCCTGGCCACACCGAGTTCTTTTGCCCTTCTTGTCAATTGCCTCAGATGTTGCCCCCTGAGCTCTTGATTAGGGCCCACTCCAAACCCCTTCCTCTTCCTCCGCCGCTGCTGCCTCCGTCGTTGGCTCCTCCTCCTCCGCCGTCGATTCATCATGCACCTGCTCATGGCATTGATCCTACCAAGATGCAGCTCCCTTGTGCTAATTGTAAGGCGCTTCTTAATGTTCCTCATGGTTTAACTAGGTTCGTTTGTCCTCAGTGTTCGGTTGACCTTGCTGTTGATGTTTCCAAGCTTCAGCAGTTCCTTCCATCTCGGCCGCCGCCTCCTCCTCCTCCTCCTGAAGAAGTCAACGAGGTTTCTAATTCTGTATCCTTCTATATATTTTCTTGGGATGATTTTGGTGGTTTTTGCTTGGTTGTTAGATGGGATTTTGTAACTATCTATTTCTTTTGCTTGGAACTTGTACGAAGCCGGATTAGAGGTTTAGAGTTGTAGTAATTTGTTATCACTGCGCATTACGTGCTGGTTACCAGCTTGCATATGCTCCCCGGTGAATCACTGAAGTTGATAAAACCCCTTTGAATCATCATATGATCATACATCTTCGAATAATGTTTTGTTGTTTCATGTCATGTACAGCTGTTAGCAAGTTCTCTTTGTTAATTTTCAGCCTTCACTTTTGAACTCATAAGCCAAGCTTAGGTACTCTACGGTTAGCAAGAAGCTTTTTTTATTGATGCATGATATTAAAAAATCACAATAGCAAGGAGAAATCTGTGAGGAAGTACCTTGACTATTCTCACGGAACAAAGGTCTTTACTACATTTGGTTGTGAAGGAACCGTAGAACATTAATTCGTAGGTAGTAGGCAGGTGACCACCATGGAATGAACCCAAAACCTCTTAGTTCCTTAAGGTTCTCTTGACCAGGCCAACCTATGATAGTTAAGTTATAACATTTTATAATTTTTTAAAAAAGAACAACTATAGTGTTGGAAAAGATACTTCTTTCATTCTTCGAGGAATTCTCATGTTTAAAGATTAACAAAGGTAAAAGTAAGTTGCTGGGTCTAAATAGCTATCATGTTTAAAGTAGTAGGTGCCTACCCTTGGTGGGTTGTGACTGTGAGGTGGGTTTTTTACCATCTTCTTATTTAGGTATCCCCTTAGGGGATTTGCCTAGAGCCCGTTCTTTATGAGATTATGTGGTGTGTAAATTAGAAATTGAAATTCTTCCTGGAAGAAGTGTTTCTTTTCTTACGGAGGCAGACTTGCTCTCATTTAAGCTGATCTTAGCGGCATCCCCACTTATTTTCTTTTTCTTTAAGATGTATGTGCCTGTTGGTAAGAGTTTAGAAAAGTTGATGAAAGACTTTCTTTGGGGCCAGACAAGAGTGCTTACTTGGTTATGTGTGATTCGGTTTCCATGGATCTGGTCTATGTGGGTTTAGGTGTGGGTTGTCTGAGACCCTGTTAGAGAGACTTGTTGGCTAAGTGGTTATGAGGTTTTCTTTATGAGTTTGGTTCCCTTTGACACAAGGTCATTGTGAGTAAGTATGAGTCGTTCCCCTTTGATTGGATTGCAAGTGAGGCCAGAGCACCTTTAGGAATCCTTTGATAGGCATTATCGAGGAATTTCTCTTATTTTCTAGTCTTCTTTCTAGTACTGTTGGAGATTGGAGACACTTTTTTATGTGAAGATAGGTGGGTGAGGGATGTTCTTTGCTGTTATTTCCTCGTCTATTTCATTCATTTATTGTATAGAGTCACTTTGGGGCAGATGTTTTGGCATCCAAGTCATCATTCTTCTTTTTTGTTGGGTTTCAACTGCTCTTTATTTGATAGGGAGATGTTATGGTTTGTTGCTTTAATTTCTGTTTTTTAATTTCTCTTGTGTTCCTAGGCATTGTGATGTTCGTTTATGGGTTTTTAACCCTTTTGAAGGGTTCACTTGTTGATCCTTTTTTGATTGTCTAGTTAATTCCTCCTTTTCTTTTGTGGGAGATTCCCACCTTTGCTCTTTTATGGAAGGTAAAAATTTCAATAAGGTTAAATTTCTTACTTGACACGTCCTCCGTGGTAGTACTAACACTTCAGACAAGGTTTTGAGGAAGGTTCTCTCCTCAATGGGGCATGTTTGTTGCATTTTGTGTAGAAAGGCAGCTTAGGATCTCGATCATCTTCTTTGGCTGAAGGTGTGGAATCGGTTCTTTAAGGAGTTTGGCTTCGTGTTGGCTTTATAGAGAGATTATTGAGAAATGTTTGCTTCCCTTCTCTTGTGTGAGAAAGGGGAATTTTCGTGGCAAGTTAGGGTGCATGCTATCTTGTGGGACTTTGGGGAAAGTGAATCTCCTTAAATTCTTTCTCTTTTGGCCTCAGTTTTAAGAGGGTGGAGGATCAACAAGTGATGTTTGTGCCTTCATTAAATTCTATGATTCTCTTTGGGTCTCAGTTTATAAGCCATTTTGTAATTATCTCTTAGTATTTGTTTTTTTTTTGTTTTTATAGGGTGTTTCTCTTTTGCGGGCTTTCTCTTTTGTGTGCCTATTTGTATTTTTGTTCTTTCATTCTTTTATCAATGAAAGCTTGGTTTATAAAAAAAGAAACTTTAGTTTTGGAAAAGGGGAGTGTTTGCACTAACGTATAACCGATACATATAACTATTGTGTAAAAAAATTTGTCGTAAGTGTAATTAATGCTATGAAAGATCATTCAACTACGTTCTTGCCATATTGATCAACAGAAAACTCAAATGATTTTTTTTTTCTTTTCAAAAAGCTTCAAGTGTTTGTAAAAAGATGGATTTGGTGTCTATGGGGAGGGCGATGTGCTAGTTGAATGCAACAAAGGGGTAATGCCAAAACATCTTCTTCATTAGGGTGGCGAACTAACAAGATGTGTGGTTGGGTTCATAGCTTTTTTTGCATAAGGTGTACTAATGAGGAGAAAGAGCCATGCATGGTTGCATCTATGATGTATGAAAAAGAAACAATAGCCCTATCGAAATTAGTCATAAAAAAATTTCCCACTATGTGATCAAAGTTGTTAGGTTATAGTTATAAAAAGGGGAGACAATGACTCCATTATAATGCATAATATAAAATAGATTCATTGGATCCGTGTGCTTTCAGAATACTGGCTTAAATTATAGCAAGTTTGCGGTGACTCTGCATCTTGCCTTTATTGTTGATGGCCTTCTCCCAATTTACCGGGCATAATCAAATAGGTCTCAAATTTTTAATAAGATGCTATTTATTTATTTATTATTTATGTTGGTTGATATTATTAAATTTACCCCGACCCATACGCTTAAGCTTTTGAGTTGATTGGTGATTTAACAATTTATTATTATTTTTTAAAACATAGTCTAGCTTACACCATTTTTATGAGTTGAAATGTGTCAGGTAGCCATTGAAGTAGAAAGAGAAGAAGATGAAGGCGGTATGGTGGGAGAAACGTTTACAGAATATGTGAGTAATAATTAACTTATGTAACTTCACTACGGATGATTTGGTATGAACTTTATTCCTTGTTTTCAATTATCAGAGCTGTGATTTGTTCTCAGATGGCTGTGTTTATGGCATTCTTTGCAGCACCCTCCCAAGCTATCAATTGGACTTCCTCACCCAGACCCAGTTGTGGAGACATCCTCTTTATCTGCCGTGCAGCCTCCTGAACCCACTTATGATTTAAAAATCAAGGGTGATTTACAGAAGTCAAAATCTCTGTCATGCTTGCAAATTGAGACCTTGGTTTATGCTTCTCAGGTTGGTGAAGGAAAGTTGATCTTTTTATGGTCAATAATTTAAAATTCTCTCCACTCTTAAGGAACTGTCTATTACAAATCCAGAGGCATATGCACCATCTCCCAAATGATACCAGGGCGGGATTCTTTATTGGAGATGGAGCTGGTGTTGGTAAAGGTCGGACCATTGCAGGTTTATTATTGGAAAATTGGCACCATGGGAGGAAGAAAGCATTGTAAAGTCTTCCTTGCATTCTCTGCAATTTTCTCCTTTGTTCAATTATTATTATTAATGGTTTAATGAGCAGAAACAAAAGTGACTTTACATTTGCCCACCAATTACTGTTTAATTAGCATGTTTTATGCATGAGGGGTTTCACACCATGAAGCGATAGGACCCCTTTTTAAAAGTTTTTTTTTAAAAAAAGAAACGAAATAAAATGGATATGAAATGAAGTCCAAGAAGAAAGAACGATGTGTGCAAAAAAACCGACCAAAAACTTTTTTTTTTGTTGAAATTGGGAAATCGGAGCTTTGCTCCACTATACCTAGGGTAACCACGCTCGTTCCTAGGCCAGGCACCGGGAGACATCGAAGGAATGGAGACACGGGAGGTGTCTACAAATTAATGTCACAAGTGAGTCTCGAACTTGAGATCTTGAGGGGAGCACACCTTCAAAGCCCAAGCCTTCGACCACTGGTGCCACAAAAATCAATTTACATCATTAAAAGTTATACTGCTAGTGGATACTTTATGCCGATTGAGTTATGTACTTGTTGACCCTTTCTAAAAAAATTCTCTCTCTCTCTCTCTCTCTCTCTTTAAACACTCTCAAAACCCTAGATCCAAATCTTCCTCCCCTCCCCCTCCGGCGCTGCCCTTCACCGGCATTGGAGGAGGACCTTTTTTTGGGCATCCTAATCGGCAACACACCCCACACATCTTCCATCTCCTAGGAAGAACCAATCGAACTTGCTAGGAACCAGCAAACTTAGGGAATGTGGGGCTCCTCATTGTTCATCTTTCGATGTAGGAATACTTACCCCCGTTGGATCTGTGCGTTCCAACTGGAATCGAACCTTGGAGCTCTGCTCGTCTTCCTCCAGGAAGTGTGGACGAAGCTTCTGTCATCTGTGAATGCGAGTGCTCAGATCCGCGATTTTAATAATGGTGCTTCTTTGATCATTGGAGTCGTTCGCTTAAGACTTAGTGTAGTTGGTTGCTTTGCGGCGATTTTTGTAAAAAAGCACAAGTTTCATCGACAACTCTCCCTCCTTGGAGCGGCAGCCAACGAAAAGGACGAAGAGTTTTCTGTATCTGCCATTTTTTATTTTTTAGTAATAAAAAGAACCAAACCAAACCGAATCGATTTGATTTTTATTTTGTTTTCCTTTTCCTTTTTTTCTTTTCTCGATTTTCTTTTTTTCTTTTTATTTTTGGCAAGGAGCATTAAGCCTTATCCGTCTTGTCCGTTGGTGCTTTCTTTAGTTTCTCTTCGATTTCAGTGTTGGTTCAATGTTGAATACTTAAGTATATGGCAAAAGTCGTGTGAGGAACTATTAGGACGCTGGTTCTCTAGTTCTTTTGTTGTGCAATAAGACCATCCTCCTCAACGTGGGTGTTGACCTTCTGTTGATCTCCTATTGGTGTATGAAAAATTATGGATTGATGCATTGTCCTTGTCAACTTCTTCTTTTGCACCCTTTTATTGGCTAAAGAAGGAACATTTGCTCTTTCTGAAGCTTGTGTGATCCGCCTTACTCTATCCGCCCTTCTTTGCTTAGCAATTGACTCTCCCCTCTCGGATGTCTGCCAACCACAACATAGCAATGTTTTTCTCTCTTCCTTGGAAGATCATGGCCCTCAGCTTATTAACTTCCTTCTCCTTCTCCTTCTCCTTCACTTGTTGAGTGAAGTCATGATGAGCCGTTGGTCATCTCCAACCCCTCCACAATTTAGCGTTGAATTGGGATGCATCTTCCTCCCCCTTTCCCTCTGTGCCAGATCCGTTGGTTCCTCCATATGCGAGTTCTTCCTCTCGGATGTGTAGCTAATAATGAGATAATCATGCAGATATGCAAGTCTTTTCTCTCCAGAGTTAAAGGTTGGACTTTTAACTTCTTGAGAGTTGTAGTTTTGCATTTATTGTGTTATCTTATTTTATAAATGGCTCAGAACCAACTGTTCCCAAGTGGTGGCACAATTGGTTGAAGACTTGGGCCTTGAAGGTGTGCTCCTTTCAAGGTCTTAGGTTCGAGACTCACCTGTGATATTAATTTGTAGACACCTCCCATGTCTCCATTCCTTCGATGTCTCCCGGTGCCTGGCCTAGGGACTGGCGTGGTTACCCTTGTTTTAAAAAAAAAGGCTCAGGACTTGCTCCAAAATCTTGTAACACTTTCATTTTATCAATGAAAATATTTTAATTTCTTATAAAAAAAAAAGTTGTACTGCTAATGTGGTTAGTATAGCTACAAAAATATCATATGCATACATATACACATACATATATACACATGTATATATATATGCAGTATATGAAATTAAGAATTCTTTTTTTTTTTTTGAATTCTTAAAAAAAAAAAAATTCTATTTTTTTTATTTGAACAACTACATTGTTGAAAGTTTAGTAGGAGGAGCGGAGGAGGTATGGAATGCAATTTATTGCAGTACCTGCCTTTGACTTGGATTTTTTAAGTTGTTTATGATACTCTATTTTTGTCTGTTCTTGGGCCCCTTTTTCTTCTCCTCTTCTCCTCTTTTCCTCTCCTTCTCTCCTCCTCTTTCATCTTCTGTTTCTTTTCACTACTTGGTCTCATCCATCTTTAATGAAAATATATTTTCGAATACAAATAACTTAGAGACAATTGAAACGAAGTTACTGTGTAATACATGTAGTGCTGTAGCCAGTAGTACACTCTTCTATTCAGTAATGTTTTTTTTTTTTTTAAATAATAATTTTAAATTTGTGCTGCTTTCTGCTTGGTCTTTTGTATTTTCAATTCATGTTTGTAGTATTTTCTTAACTTTTTAACATTTTGCACAGGTGGGTTTCTGTTGGTTCAGATTTGAAGTATGATGCTAGGAGAGACTTAGATGATGTAGGTGCAGCGTGCATTCAAGGTAGGAACAAATCAGTTCACGAGTACATGTAACACATAACCATGCTATGTTTATTGAACTAGAGCTCAACAAGAAATAAAGGTTGGGGATTTATACCTTGGACTTTAGGGAGGTTACTAGAGAACAATCAATATAATATAACACTTCCCCTTTATTTGATCAAAAGAGCCAGTTTTGAAGGGAGGTTACTAGCGAACAATCAATATTATATCAAAAGTAAAAGAACTACAAGATAAGCCAAGTTTTGATAGGAACTTGGAACCTCCCTTCCTAAGAGAATACTCTGTTTGAGCCCTAATGATTCTTCACAATAGTTGGATGCCTAAACCCTACCCTAACCCTCTCTATTTATAACAAAATACTCTAACTTACTCCCTAAGTAATTGCTAACATACCCCTATATTAATCCCTATTCTTCTAAAGCCCAACCCTATTACTACCGGTCCTTAAAAAATACACCTTGTCCTCAAGGTGTGGGTAAACAAATAACTAAGATAAAATTTCTGAGTTTTTTTTTTTTTTTTTTTGCGGCGGTGGCAGCGGCGGCAGCCGGAAGGAGCGGCGGCCAACGTCCAAACCCTAGCCGTCACTTTTTCTTTCACGATCTTCCTTCTTCCTCGAATCCTAGCTTCTATCTCTAAGTACCACTGCTCCCTTACCTTGGCCTCCTCATCCATCTCTAATCTTCTTCGTTCCCGTTCTTCTCTAATTTCTTTTTACAAGGAACCAATCAAGGCCATCAAACTTTGCAACCCTTTTCGGAATGAATGAACATCTTCTTGATCCATCTCTACAACCAAGAACTGAAATGGCTCTGATACCAATTGGTACAATCCAGGATCTAGATTATATCAAAAGTAAAAGAACTACAAGATAAGCCAAGTTTTGATAGGAACTTGGAACCTCCTTTCCCAAGAGAATACTGTCTTTGAGCCCTAATGATTCTTCACAATATTTGGATGCCTAAACCCTACCTTAACTCTCTCTATTTATAACAAAATACTATAACTTACTCCCCAAGTAATTGCTAACATACCCCTATATTAATTCCTATTCCTTTAAGGCCCAACCCTATCAGATCCTTAACTTAATCTTGTGTCTGGCATTAGGCCACGAAGATTTAGCTTTACTTGAATATGAGCCTCGAACAATTAATCATGTTGAGAATCTTTGAATGAATATTTTCAAGACTTCCAAAATAAAGAGCGATATCTTCGAAAAGAGCTGTGGCACTAATACTCTAAAAGGAGATTTTGTGATGGAGATCCAAGTCTTGTACCCTTTCATACACAATGGATTACTCTGAATATTGCTTTGGCTTTGTTTTCTCAATGCTCTAAAAGGAGATTTTGTGATGGAGATCCAAGTCTTGTACCCTTTCATACACAATGGATTACTCTGAATATTGCTT
>JBBMKA010030380.1:0-22639 GCA_037833695.1 Sechiopsis laciniata
TATGGATAGTAAATTGAATTGACGTCATAGTTTATTATCAATTGATTTATACTAATTCTTAAAAAAAAAAAAAAAATATATATATATATATATATATATATATATATATAAAAGTTGTTATTATTATTTTTTATAACATACCTTTTAGTTTTATAACATTTAAATGTTAAGAAAATCAGTAGAAAATTAATTTTTAAACAGATCGCCACCATAGATAGAACTCATCACCTCACGAAGACTCTCGTGATCACTAGACCACTCTACTATCGTTATTATTAACGTACATATAGGTTTTTTAGGTGATTTATTTTGGATAATTATACATATATTTAGGAGCTATCTATTAATGACTAGGCATGAATAAATAAAAAAACTAACACAGAAGATAAGTCCCTGATGAATACGCAAGAAGGGCAAGGAAGTAAACAGCCCCATCAAATTTATTAGGGCTTGTGAAGATTAGTTTACATCATATGTATGATTTTCTTTTCATTTCTATAGCCTAGATGAGAAATTTATCAATTTCCTCCTAAAGTAGTGCCTTAACTTCGCGTTTAGATAGGTCTATTCTCAATTGAAGCAAGACATCAACTACTCATTAATCAAAACTTTTACTTATCCCAAACATCATGCATACATTTGAAAAATAATTGTTTGGTAAAACTACCACAATGTGACACTCTTACTTTATAACTAACACATCTAGATTAAAAAATATATATATATATATATATATGTCCAATAAATAACCATGAGATAAAAATCTGTAGTTTTTCTCTATGCATTCAATGATGCAAACTGATAGTTAGATTGTGGTAACCTGTCGAATAATTTTTAGTAAGTTTAAAACCATTATAGGATGATCTAATGGTTAAGAGAGTTTTAAGAAACTAAGAGATGAAGGGTTTAATCTATGATGATCATCTACTTAAAATTGATTTCTTACGAATTTTTTTTACATTCAAATATTATAGAGTCGGACGATATGTACCGTAACTATAGTCGAAATACATTCAAGTTGGCCTAAACTTTCACAAATATTAGAAAAAAAAGTATGTTTAGGTTTAAAGGTTACGATTTCTAACTAGTTATCGAGTAAGATAACGACATCGATGATTTGTCAAATTTTCATAGTTTAATTTTCACTATTTAAAAATACTTCTAAAATTTGAGACAAATTTTGAAATTAAAAACTATACTTGTGAAGAAAAGCTTTCCTCCTTTAGTCTTAAAAAAAGGAGAAACTTCCCTACAAACCCTACATGTAAAGGTAATGATTGCTCTAAAATAATATGAGAGTCAAATATCGATTTCTGGGTTCGAATTTGTGACTGTGAAGTTGAAATGGAATAATATCAGACAAAGATAACCAACTCATCACCAACTCATTCGATCCTCCTTTAATTTTCTTTTTTCTCTTAAGTTCTTAATTTTTGTTAGAATTTAAAAACATATATAAATTGGATTAAGAAGTATATAAACTAAACAATTCTAACTTTCTAAAAGTAGTAGTAACAAGAACAAGAAAACAAAATCATAACCAGTGTTCCATACATGTTTGCTAAATTTCAATTATTCAATTATACATAATTGATAATTTTATAAAACTTACCAATGGCTGAAAAGTGGGGTAGGCCATTACTTATGGACTCATTACTTCAATTTAAAAAACTTAATCAATTGTGATATAGTTTTCAAAATTAATTTTTAAGAAATCATTGGAAACTGACACATCATAAAGAAAGAGAGCTGAATCAGCAAATACTAATGGCTAAGAATCCCAAGAAAAAGGGTAAGTGGGAGTTTGATGTCACAAACCCCATTTCTTAATCTTCACTTTCATACATCTTCTCTTAGCATATAATAAGATTAATTCTCTTCACAAACTTTATTTTAATTGAACAAACAAACAAAGCATACCCACATAATTACATTATTCAATTCATGCATATAAAACAAACCTCAAGTATTTATCATCATTTTGCTTTGGATAGTCTATTTACATCCTTATTTCATGTATCCAATGTCTTTAAACACATACATTTTTCTTTTGTTGCTAGTCTCTTTCAATTGCATTTATAGAAAAAAGTCTATTTAATTGTATACGTGTCATTAAATAATTATTACACGTGTTTTGATCTATCTATCAGGTTGGCTTACTATAGTTTTGTTTTATAATTTTGTCAAGTCTTTTTTCTTAATTAGTTTTTAGATACTATAGAACTAATAAAGAAGTGATCTTATTAAAAAAAAATTATTATTATTTTTTAAAAATAGTATTGGATAAACTCTTTTCACAAAATAATTACAAATGTAAGTAAGTTTTAAAATATTTATATTCATAATTATTAATACACTTTAATACTTTAATATTTATGTATTCTCTTAAAGCATGTGACAATATTTATTAATCAAAATTTTTTAAAAATTGACTATATTTGTAATTATTTTCTAAATTTTACTAATCTCGTCATTTTTCCTTGTAAAAAGTTGTACAAAAGATTTGAATATGCTTATTTCTTTATTTTATTTTATTGATATTTGTAATTGTTTGGACTAATTCGTACACCTCAACTAATGTCATGGGGTATACTATCTTATTCTACAACATTTGGATGTTAAAAAATTTGTGGGAAATTAATTTCTAGGTAGATGGTCACGTTAGATTAAATTTATCACAACTTAGTTCTCAAAGCCCCTCTTGATCATAATGTCACTCTAGATAGTTAATATTTGAATATACTAATGTATTATGTATATTAGACGTTTCACATTGGTAAATTATAGGTGAACCTTTAATCTTATGATTGATAGGTGATAGATAATGTAATCAGATTTATATTTCGTTTGGTTCATTATCTTGCTAGTCTATAATTTGCCTATACCCTTAGTAAAATTAAGAAAAAGGCCGCACCCTCACAAATCCAACTATCTTAAGAATCATAATATATATATATATATATATGAAGAAATTAACAAGAAAATAAATTTTTTTTCTAAAGCGTCACATCAACGACCGCAGCTGCAACTACACTCAAACTTCTCTCTAAAATTAATATTTTAATTATCATTGACTTTGAGATCTTTATCACAATTTATCTACAAACCTTGTTTTTGACTTCAAGAATTTCAAAATCTAAACATAAAAGAATATGTAAAATATAATCAGATGCATAATGCTACATTAGAATTTATAAATTCATTTCATATAATAAACCAAGAAATGCATATTTATTTATATTACTATTGAACCTTTTACACGTGCTTCTCTTACTACCAAAAAAATGAGTGAAAAAAAAAAGTTAGGTTGGACTGAGTGAGCATGTGAGTTCCACATTAATATTTGAATGTAAATTTATTATTAAAACAATATTTAAATATTGGATAGTTTAATCAAAGAATACTGATTTTATAATTATTTGTTGAATAATAGAAGACATAATGATAAATGGAAAAGGTTGGCAATGCATAAAGGTAAAACAAAACATGTTGAGCATATAAGACCACATAAGTTGGGATTTAAATGGACATAACATGCCCCCTTAGAAATTATTGTAGGGTCAATTTTGTTCCTAGAAAATAACCCAACAATTTGATTTTTTTTTTTCATCATGATGATCAAGAAATGTTCTTGTTTAATGGAACACATTAATCAAAACATTCTTAAGTTTTTGTTTTTTTTTTTTTTTTTCAGATAATAATTTCTTCTAGATGGATAGTCATATCACTAGTTTTTGTTTTTGTTTTTGTTTTTGTTAAAAGAAATTATTCATTTAATTTAATATTGGTTATGTCAATTCATCTTTCCAAATATCTAGATATTATAATTGATGTAATTAACATAAAAGTTCGGAGTTAATTGATTTGTTCTTTTCTTTTTCAAAAAAAAAAAAAAAATTGATTTGATATTTTAGAAATTGCTTCCAAGAATAACTATGACCCAAATGACTAGCAAATGTATGGAACATTGTAATTTTTAGGGGAAAAAAACTAAATAGGTCATGTCTTTTGCTTTTTCCCTTTTCTTTTAGATAATCATGTATTTTGCTCATAATATTTTAGTTTTTCTAATTATTTGATTTTTTTTTTTCACAATTTACGGCTAACTTCGTTTTTTAGTTTATCAACTAATATAGTTTAAATTATGTAAACAAACCCAATATAATTAAACTATAATAAAAATAATTTATAATGGTTGAAGTAGGCACAAATTGATTTCAACAATATAAAAAAGTTGGACGTGGCTTGATTATTAATTTCATTTGGAAATCAAAATCATGGTCTTAATACACTAATTTTGTCGGCTATATCTTTAGTCGAGGCATCCAGACGCGTTTGGCTAATACGTCATTTAATCCCAATTTTTTTTATCCTTTGATTACCAATTATAAAAATTACAAAATAGATTAAAAAAAAAACTGTAGGTCCATCTTTTTTTCTTTTTTTTTTTTTGTGAAAAAAATGCATTCATTCAAAGCATCACCACACCAATATAACCATTTTCCAAAGTTGAGTTAATATCAGGAGAGATTCTCCCTCAAAAAATAAGATTCATTCTCGACAGAAGGTTCAGAAGTTTTTCAACAAAAATAATTTAAAAGTGTCTATTTTAACTAACATAATAGAATTTTTTGATGGGACGTCCATTTACTTCTATTTGTTACCATTTGTTCTTTATAATTTTAATTTTCTAAAAATTTAGTTTACAAATTTTAGTTGGTATAGAATACATTATACTTCAAAATTTAGAAATGATTTAGTTTTTATATCTTGAAAATTATTGTTAAAGTTTATTGAAAATTTTTGCTGTAAGGTAAATCTTAGAATTTAATATGTATCCAATTCTACATATTCTAAATCGTTAAATACTAAAATGGTCATTTGCTTTTATAAAATTTTTCATTTTACAAATTTAAAAATATAAAGACTGAATTATTTTTATACATAATAATCTAAAATGGATATAGAGATTAAATTGTTACAAAATTAAATGAATAAGAAAAGTGCTTTGTTAATTAAAAATAAATAAAAATAATTCTTTGTGGGTGGATCATTTAGATAGTTTTTTTACTATAAAACTTAACATTCTATGTGTGGGATGAATAAAAGGTGACTAATGGATCAAATCCATTATTAAAAAAAAATGCAAACTTTTATAGGATTAGTTTGAAAATGAGGGAAGAAATGGACAAGATAGCTTAGACCCATTAGACTAATCCAGGGTTTTATATCCCATTTGTTTAAAGCATAGGAAAGCACATTTAATTGGGTGGAGAGTTTTCTTTAGTTAAATTAATGATATTAATTAATAATATCTTTATTATTATTATTATCTTTTTGAAATCGTATTAATTATCATTATCAAGTAAAATTGAACCAAGATAATATTATAATTAACTTAGTCACACAACAATATTGTTAGGCCATGCCCATTAGAGGCCATTAATTTATTTAAGAAATTTAAAATGCATAATGGCTAACTAACCCTACTTTTTATGCCATTTTGCCTCCCACTAAGGCCTTTTTATTTAAAAAAAAAAAAACTATCTCTCTCTTTTTATTTTTAATTAGAGCATTGAAATCCATTATCCTAATATTGTTGTGGGATTAGGCCCATAATTCAGAAATATCCTTTTAACCTTTTAATTTTTTTTGAAAAACTTACGAATTAAATCTATAAAATAATTATAAATATATTGTATACTATAATATTCTAGTGTTGCTCTCAGATTGAACTTTGTGACCATAGATTACAACCATCACGTCACCAATTTTTTTTGGGTTCTAACATTTTAATTTTGATGTTTTACAATGACCTAAATTCAAACAATGTTAAAGAAATTTAGCTTTATATAAAAATTTATATCTTCATAATTATGTTATTATATTGTCGACACTTAAAAATTAAAGTTCAATTGCTAATAGGATGATTTTTTATTATCCATATACACCTATGACTCCTCTCACTTTTGTGACCGATGAAAGACTTCTATCATATTTCCACCAGATAATAAAGTAGTGTTTGACTCACAAATATAGATTTTTTTTTTTTTTTTTTTTGGAGACAGCAAATATAAATTTCTATAGCTTAAAAATTAAGAAATTCAAACTTACATTCTGTATTAATTTATTTGTCTCAGGTTGATTACAAATTTGTTGGTCTTATAAGGCTAAATAAACTTGAGATGTATAATCTTAGGTTTATTCAAAACTTGCCCTTTATTGTATGAATGCGTACCTTTTAAAACCATATATCTACGAATTACTCCAGCTTAGATCAATATAAATCTAAGTCTTTTTATAGAATACTCTTTTGAATGATCCAAATTTAGACTATACAAATTTAAACTTCTGATATAAAAAAAAAAAGGATAAAATTTAGATTAAGAGTTGACTGAAATAATATTAATGGAACATTATATTAGATAATATGAGATTCCACTTTCAAAATAAATTGCTATTAAAAAAAAAGTAATAATAAGAAAAAGAGTAGTCCATACTCTTATAAATATGTTAAAGACTCGTTCTTTCTAATTTTGGACAAGATGAATATACATTTAATTTTGTACAAATACTTGCTTAAGTTTATGCTTGTTTGGGTGTGGTCTAAATTATTTGCTTAGATTTTTAAGCATTTGGGTTAGATCATAATTTGGAGCGTGAATACTTATATTGAATTCTGATATCATATTAAATAATATAAGGTTTCACCTCAAAATCAATTAATAGTATTTGAAGTAGTTCATATCTCTTATAAATATATTAAAAACTTCTCATTTTTTTAATATGCGACAAGAGGAGTATCTCCAATACATCCCACTTGATATTTAATCAAGATTATTATTATTATTATTTTTAATCCTCATAAAGAACCTAAATTTGTGTAAATAGGATAGATCAAACAAAGTGTTTTGGGGTCTTTGATCAATTTATTATTATTTTTTGGTTGTTGTATGTTATATTGTCAAATGTACCCAAAGGGGTGGGGAATTTTCCTCCATCAAAGCTTGATTTTTTTTAGTTGAACAATGTTTAAGAGAAAAATATTTTGATCATATAATCTCTTAATTAGTAGATCATACAAAAAGTAAGCTTTATTATTTGGACATTGAAGCTTGAATTTTGCTACGGATTGTTTACATCAATTTTGATTTGTCACCTTAAACTTTATTATTAATATTTTCTTCATTTAATTGTTTTTGAAATCCGTTTAACTTATTACAACAAAAGATAACAATAAATTATATAATTTATCATATCTACTAAAATCGTATTATAAGAGTTGGTTATCGTCATCTAAAATTAAATCTAATGACTCAATCCAAAATTGCTCATGGTTTTAAAACTTATAATATGTATCAATAAATTATAATTAAAATAATTTCCATTTGTAACCAATAAAAGTTCAGTTAATTTAAATTTTCTACGCCGAATTCTTCAAAACTTTCCACCTAATATGTTTCTTTTAAAGAAATTGTTTCGTTGCCCATGTCTTAAACTTTGATATTATTACCTTCGTAAATGTATCATTTACATCCATACATTAATTATGCTTGAATTTGGGGGTTTTAATTGGGGTTTTTGTAAAGTTTGATAAGAATTCAAACTAATTTAAAAAAAAAAAAAAAAAAAAAAAATCAAAATCAGCCACAGCCACCATTTAATAATAATAATAACATTAAAATATATTATTTTTTTCATTAATAATATAAGGGAAAAAGGAAAAAAGTGCCTTGAGAGAGAAATACTTGGCTTCAGTCACCGCTTGAACTGCACGTGTTGGTCACTCTTCAATTAAGTTAAAAGCTCTTCTTCTCCCCTTTTATTTCTTCTAGTTTTATGTTTAAATCTTATTTTAATTTCGAACCAATTTTTTATATTTACTATGTTATTTCTTTTATTAAATATAAAAATACTATTTTCAATTGTCTTTGAACAAGAAAAAAACCATTAATTTATTTGGTCATAATCTAAGACTTAATCAACAAAACAAATATGTTTTTTTAGAACAAAGATGTGTTAGCATCCATTAAATTTATAAATTGATTAAATGATAGGATAGTTCATCTCGTTAAGACTTAATCATCATTCAAAATTTAAGATATTGAAAATATAACGATTTAAAATATTATGAGAAAAAATATAGAATAAATAATATGAAATTTTAGGAAAGAATTTTAAAAGTTAGCTAAGTTTCTTTTTTTTTTTTTTTTTTTTTTTTTTTTTTCTTTTTTTAGCTCACATTAATGATGAGAGATTCTAGTACATGTTAATTTTATTTTATAAAAAAATTAATTTAAATCTCATACTTTATATAGTGTATTATTTAACTGGCTTAGACACTATAAATAATTATAGTTTTACAATAACTGGTAGATTAACATGTACTTGAATATCAGTTTAATTATAACCGTTCGACTACCTCATTTTATTCTTATAACTGAGAAAAAATGAATTCGAATCTTTCTTTTTATAGTTTGAACTATATATATATTTTTTTAAATTAATGAAAAAAACCTTTAATAGTTTTTTGATAACAAATGTAAGGGCAGATAAAAAAGCCCATCGCAGAGATATAATATATAATAACCCAAATAAAAAAGGCTTAAGAAATGCTAAAAGGCACAAAAACTGTAGTGGCGATCGACGTAACAACCAACCAAACCGAGTGGAAAAAAAATACATTATACAAATATATTCCACTTTTTTTTTTTTGAAACGATATTCCACATTTTCTGATTACATAATTTGAAGGAAAATGTCCATTTACGTTTTTCAACCCATAGATTTATACTATTTTTTCTGACTAAAAAATAGTATATATTTTTAATTATTTGAGTTATTTTTAGTTCAATAATAAATGTAGTATGCTTCAAATCCATGTAGTCGCGAAAAAAAAATATAAACTCTCTTATCACTTTATAATTTGTACTTAAAAAAAATTAATATATATATATATATATATATCACGTTTTTTTTTTAATCCTATAACATTTGAATTTTTAGGTAACTATCATAGATTGAACTCATAACCTTATATATTATGTTTTTTTTTTATCCTATAATATTTGAATGTATAGATGACTACTATAGATTGAACTAATCACTTTAAACATTTTAAAGGCTTCTTTGACCAATTAAGCCACTCAATAATGGTTGTTATATATCACCTATGTTAATTGAGTAATCTTGTTGATACCACAAATACAAATCATAAAAGTTAGAACATTTTATGTGTTAAGGAATTGAGGATAACATACAACAAATATCAAAATTGTAATTCTTAACATTTTTAAAATGAACAAATTAGAAATCAAAATAGAATTACATTTATAAGTTAAAGTGGCCACCTCTTTAATAGCTAAATATTTTCTTTAAATATTAAGACACTATTCGAATTCCCCACAAAGAAAAAATAATTATTATATCCTTCGATTATTATTTTATTCTGTTTGGGTCACCATACCTTTCTCATTTTTAATACATCATTTTGTTTTTGTTTTTTTTAAATCCATAATTTAAAATTAAAAGCAATTTCCAAGAAGGAAAAAACAAACCTCCCTATAAATTCCCCTCTTTCTCTCTTCAACATTAATCAAATTTCAAACCCTTCTTTTCTCTTACATTTCAATGGCCAAAGTGTACCCCCAAACAGCGCCGTCGCCGCCTTCGTCTCCGTCGTCATCTCCGTCGTGTTCATCGAACTATTCCGAAACAGAAACATTCACAATCTGGATGAAATCTCTGATTTACCACACAAATGGCTGCACCGTCTTCGATTCCAATGGCGATATCGTCTACAGAGTCGATAACTACGATCGAAAATGCAGCCGCGAAGTTTTCCTCATGGATCTCAGAGGAAACGTCCTCTTCACCATCAGAAAACAGGTAAGCCAAAAAATAGCGGTTTATAAGAGTTTTCTGTTCTGATTTCGATGTTAAATCGTCGAGTTCTGTTGAATTAATCGTAGATCTGGATCAATTTGTGCAGAGATTTTCGATTCTCGGAGGATGGAAAGGATATCGAATGATCGAATCGGAGAGAAGTAAGAGCCCTAGTTTCGGAGTGAGAAAACTGTACAGATCAGGATCGAGAAATCATCAATCGGTTTGTGAAATTACTGTAGGATTTGAGAGGTTTTCACTGGTGAAAATGGACGGAAAATTAGCTTTCAGAATCATGAACATCAATGGAGAAGTAGTTGCAGAGGTTAGTGTGAAAACTGAATCGAATCTGATTTTCTTTCATTTTCTCGGCTGATTGTCCGTCGTGCCAAACAGATTATTCAATTGTGATTGTCTTTTATTTGCAGGCGAAACGGAAAGTTAGTTCGAATGGAATTCAATTGGGAGATGATGTTTTGAGTTTGAATGCAAATTCTCAGATTGAAAGATCTCTGCTTATGGCATTGGTTACGGTTTATGGCTTAATCCGTCGCCAAATGTAAATTAACATTACATATAAATTTTTTGTTTTATTTTTCTGATGTGTATAGAACTTTATAGATTTTGGTTTCTTATTGTAAGTTTTTGGTTTATTGGTAAAGGATTGTTGTAGAAATTACAGAGGAATATAAATATAACTGAAAATTTCACTCATTATTATTATTATTTTTTCCTTTTGTTACTCATTAATTCTTGTTTTTTAAACTTGTATATAAAAACATATCAAATTTGTCAAATATACAGTTGATTTTAAATTAATGGTTGGATTAAGTTTTTTTTTTTTTTTTTTTTTTTTTTTTTTTTTTGACAATCACAATTGATATATGTGTGTGTGTATATATATATATATATATATACATACATACTTTTTTAAAGTCAACAAGTTAAGTGGACAAATACAACTTGAGGGAGGTGTATGGATGAGGTTTTAATGAGAAATTAGTTTGAGAAGTTATTTTGTATAGCTAAAAATTGAGAATGGTAACAAAAAAAACTAGTTTGAATGTTTTTTTTTTCTTTTTTTAGAGGAGTTAAAAGTTAAAATTTTATTTGCATGTAGATTTAAATTAATTAGTTATTTTGAGTAGTTAAAAAAATAATAATTAAAAATAAGTGGATAAAAATAAATTATTTTGATTGATTAGAAATGATTGGTTTGAAAATTAGAAATTATATTGAATAGTTATAAATGAATGATTAGAAATGAAGAGTTATTTTTAATAATAAAAATGAGAAATTATTTTGAATAGTTACAAAAACTCGTTTAGATATAATTTTTTAAGAAATAGTTAATAAATCTTTAATTCAAATCCTCTTTAAATATGACAAACAAACACTCCCCACAACTTCCCAAAAATACCTTGTACAACTAAACAAGTTCGTGAGCATAATAGTATGCTGCATCTACAATTTATTATTTATATTTTACTAGTGAAATAATTAATTAATTAATTATATATATATATATGTTATAATTGAATATTTTGAACCACACTTTATGTTTTTAATTAATTGTTTTTTTTTCTTCTAAGGTTAAAGAACAACCGTATCTAATTTAAATGGACTCACAATAATCTTCTAAATATAAGTGACGCCTGGCTTCACCTAAATGGTTCTATATAACAGATTATTATTCACCCAAATAATAGGAAGTAAGTATGAGACAAGAAGTTTACAAGTTTTTCTCTTCCCTAAATAATATATTCATTAACAGCAGTAGCTCAACAACACTAATGTATATTTATAGATTAAGAGGTCATGAATTTGAGTCACCGCCTTCAATTATTATAATCTCAAAATAATAATAATAATAATGTAGTCATTTTATTTTCTTTTTTTTTGAGAGGTGAGAATATATATATCTTGTAAGTTGAAATAATCTGATGTTGATACTATTTTATTCACCAAGTTATGCTTAAACCGATCATTTATTAATATATATTTGATGTTATTAATTTTTAGACATGAAGAGTATGACTTTTTTTTTTTCTTTTTTTTTTGAAAACGGTAGAGTATGAAGCGCATATAGTTTTTTTTTTTTTTTTTTGTACAAAGTGATTATAGTATTAGATCGATGATTTTTTTTTTTTTTAAGTTTAAATGAATAGAGTTTCATTGTTATTTTGTATGACTTCGTAACTATGAAATATTATGAATTTCAATCTCTCTATTTTAATTGTTGTGTTGAATTCAAACAAAAAAAATGATGATATTTAGAAAATTTAATAACGATAAATAATGATAAATTGCATCATAAATGGAGAAGTTTAAATAACGTCTACAACTGAAATAGACGATGACCAATTGTTTTTTTTGAGTATATATCAAGGGAGGGGGAACAAGTACGGATTCTCAATATCAAACTCATGATACTAGTGTTAAACTAGTTTACAATCAAACAATAAAATTATTTGTGTCACTAACTCATTGGGTGATGAAAAATTATTTCTAGATGGTTAAAGTCAGAGCATTTTAAGAAATGAATTACTTTAAGCCCTTTTAGAATATAAAATCTTAGTGCTGGTGAAGGAAGGCGAATGTTAAAAAAGAATTCATGCTGAAATATTCCTTTCTAATACTGATTATCCGGGATTTATTATTGAAATACATTAATTATTACAAAACAAATCCCCCAAACTTATGAATCTATTATACTATATTCTTCTCCACTTGGTCATAAGGTTGATATTTACTTTGGATATTGCTACCTTACATTATATTTCCAAACTTTAATTATTTGAACACATGTGTAAATTCACGTGGTGCTCATGATATCATTGAATTTAAAATAAATAAAAAAAAAAACAATCGTAATTGAAGTGAGAGATTCCAACCGTAATCTTATAATTACTCGATCATACAACATATTATTGGAACCATTTTTTTTTTTACATATTTATTTTATTTCATTTTTATAAAGTCATATTTATTTTATTTCTACTTAGGCTATAATAATGAACCTTTACATTGATATATTTTTTACCAGACCAAATAAGTTATTTTTTTAGGAAAAAAATGTTATAATTCTTAAAATTTAGCGAACATATTCCAATTTTAACAAAATTTTCAATTAAAAAGTGTATATAGCAAGTTTTTAAAATATTGTAAATATAGCTAATATTACGTATTATATTTTTTTCACGTATTAAATTTTGATGAAGTTTGTTGACATCAAATCAATAAGCTTTCAATAACTTCAATTAATGACACTATTAATTGGTTTTATTCAATAAATTTCAATTAGTTGCACAATTTGAAGTTAATTTTAGTGTAAAAAAACAATCTATGTTACAAATTGTTTTTTTGTTCGGTTAACATATTTGACAAGCAATCAACAAAATCATAAATTGTCATTATATTGAAGTACAAAATGGCATTGATTGACACAATCAATTATACTAATTGAAGTATATAATGTTTAGGTCAAACTTGTCAACACTAACCAAGTTTTCAATAGACTAAATCCATGTGTTTTTATGTTATTTTTATCAAATAATTAATTTAATCTTACTTTGCAATCTATGGATTTGACTTCATCATAAGAATACCAAAAGCAACCTAAAATGGAAAAAAAAAATTATATCATATAAAGTAAAGCCAAAGGATGAAAATTTATTTATAAAAAGATACAAAAGATGATGCAAAAAATAAATTAAAATAAAATAAGTAAAAGACAAATTATCGACGATCACGTTGTTAATCTAGTTTTGTTTAAGATTAAAATGAATGGATCAATCTTGAACTAAAATAAATAAATGGATCAATATTCTCCCAAAGATTTTTTTTTTTTTTTTAAGGAATGGATCAACATAAGAAGGAGTTATCCTTACTAAAAACACTAATAATAATAAATGAATGAAGTTATCCTTATTTAGGGAAGTACTTATTAAGCTAACTAATTACATTTTCAATTAATTTATGTTCTTTTCAATTACATTTGAGGTTGGAGGACTTAAACTCATAATGTAACCACTTTTTAATGGTAATTTGTGGTTGAGATATAAATTCATTTTAATGGTAATAATTAAATTATTTTGTGTACTTGTAGCAATTTAAATTATTAGAATTGAACCTGTGTTCGAGATGTTAAACTAAATTTATATCAAATAATGAATTCAACACACTATCAACATTTTGAATGTTAATTTCTGGTCTAAAAAAAAGATAATTTAATTTCCGTTCTAAAAATTTTATTTTCCGTTTGAAAAAAAGAAAAGAAAAAAAAGTTTGCTTTGTTTAATTTTTAATGTATTCTGAAAGGAAATCAGTTTTTCCCGGGATTGGGGAGCACGGGTAATGCAATATTTAGAAACTATCTATAATCCATCAATTTTCCCCCAGTCCGAAAAGTCTGCCGTCTTCTCCAAAAAAAAAAAAAAAAGAAAAGAAAAGTCTGCCATAAATTATTATCACGAAGTTTCAATATTTTACAAAGAAGTTTCCCGTTTGATTTAATATATAGATTAAAATATTATTTTTGTCCCTCCACTTTAGAGTTTGTTTTATTTTGGTCATTTGACTTTTAGATGTTTAATTATGGTTTTTCAACTTTGTTAATTGTCTAATTTTAGTCCATTGACTTTATTATTTGTTCAATTTTAATTCATTGACTTTTAAATATTTAAATTTGGTCTCTAGATTATTAAAAAAGTTAAAAAATGATTCTTCTAGTGAAATAAATTTTTTCACACTCTTAAATTATTTTCTCTCTATTCCATTTTTCATTATTTCTCTCTCTAAAAGTTTTATCTCTCTTAAATCCACCTTTATAATCTCCTTTTCTTCTTTTTTTCTCTTATTCTGTCTTCAATCAATCTCATCAAATTGTTTAACATGAGACAATTTTCTTAAATAATCATTTTCCTACTTTGATTTGTCACTTTTTATTTTCAAAATTTATAGTCTACCATGGAATCAAGAAGAGAATGAAAGAAGTAAAAGAAAAAAGAAAGAGAAGAAGAGAGGTGTATTGAAGTGAGATAAAACTTCTAGAGAGAGAAATGATGAAAGATGGAAGAATAAGAAAATAATTTAGGAGTGAGAAAAATTCATTTGAATAAAAGGACAAATTTTTAAAAACTTTTTTTTATAGTCTATGGACCAAAATTAGACAAACAACAAATTAGAGAGACTAAAATTAGACAAACAACAAAGTCGAGGAACCAAATTTAGACATTTGAAAGTTGAGGGACCAAAATTGGACTAACAACAAAGTCAAATGACTAAAATTGAACACTTAAAAGTCTAGGGACCAAAATAGTATATATATATATATACATTTTTTTTTTTTTATGAAAAGTTACTTTTTTTTTTTTTTTTAGTTTTTAGATTTGTGATTTAATTTCAGTTTGATCTATATATTTTTAAAAAGGAGTAGTTTTACCTCTAACATTTTAATAATGCTCACTTCTGGTCGTTATGTTTCAAAATTAAACAATTTTACTCTTAACATTTTAATAATGCTCTCTTTTGGTCCTTAAATTTGGAGTTTAATCTCAATTTAGTTTCATTTTCGAAATTGAATATTTTTATTTTCGATATTCAATAATGCTCACTCTTAGTCATTATGTATTTTTTTTAGTTTATTCTTATATTAATTTTAAAAAAAATAAATTCACGTTAAAAGTAAAATAATAAGTTTATCAATATATTGAAATTTAAAATTATTTTAGTCAACATTACGTTATATCTAGCTATTTTTGTTATCTCAATGTTTAAAATTGAGTGTTATATTGAATTTTATTAAAATATTATGAGTAAAATTATTCAATTTTAAAATATATGTGCCTATATAAATTCGACCTCAAACTTAAAAACTACAAATATATATTTTCTCTAAATACATACAATTTTATAAATTAAAATAATAATAACAAAAAATAAAAATGCAATGAAAAAGGCCAATATTAATGGTTATTTAGCATATTTATTATCAGTTTGTCACGATAATCATTAGGGGTGCACAAATAACCCGACAACCCGAAAAATCTGAACCAACCCAATCCAATTTGACAGGTTGGATTGGGTTAAATACATAAATGGATTGGGTTAAGTTTAAAATCATGAAATTTTCATGAGTTTGGTTGGGTCAAGAGTTAATCTAAAATTAACCCAACCCAACCCGACTAACTCGAATTTATTATTTAGTCTAAATTTTTTTTTATCTATAACATAATTATTATGTTATTTAATCATTTATATTATATATATATGCATATTTATTTTATTTAATTATTATTGTTAGACTTTTTATTTTTTAATATTTTTTAAACTTTAAACCTATTGATGAAGTTTTGAAATTATGTAAACTTGAATTTTGCATTTGCTATAAGAACCTACTTATGCTAATGTTCGACCTAAGTTTCTAGAAATCGAAAAAGAGACGTTATAGATTGTTTATTGAGATGCTTATCATAGTGAACTTCTTTAATTTTAGGTTAGTTGCAAATTATGAACCCAATAACCCAACCCGAAAATAAAGGATTGGGTTGAGTTGAGTTGTGTCTTTAATTGGGTTGGAGAATTGACCAACTAGAATTTTTAGGTTGGGTTGAAAATCACTCCAACCCAACCCAACCCAACCCAATCCATGTTCACCCATTAATCATAACTAAAAAGGAAATCATAATAAAATAATAGAAATCTTATACTTGATTTTTGGCTTTTATATATATATATATATATAATAGAAATCTAAATATTAATATAATGATGAAATATTAGTTTAATTTTGACATGAATTTAATTTTTTTTAAAATTGATATAAAAGTAAATTAAAAAATACTTAATGATTAAAAATGAGCATTATTGAAATGTTAGGAATAAAAGTGTTCAACTTTAAAATATAGAGACCAAATTAAAACTAGATTCCAAATCTAAGAACCAAAAGTGAACAATATTGAAATATTAAAAGTAAAAATGTTCATTTTTAAACAAAAAAAAACCTAAAGACCAAAAACATAATTTTTCTATATATATCAAACCTAGAATTGAAAAGGTAATCAATTAATGTCAATCAAAAGATGAAAAGCTCTTTCTTTAGAAAAAAAAAAAAACAAAAAAAACAAAAAACAAACAAAAATAATAACATGCATGCATGGTTTTAAAAAGTAAAATTCTAATGACATTTTTTAGGATTTAATTATGTAATAAGTCAAGATATTGTCTGCTTTGGACCACTGGCCTCACGGATTTGTTTCTCTCCCAATGGGGAAAATGCGTCTGGTTAGGGAAAGGTATCCACACCCTTTATAAGGAGTGTTTCGTTCTCCTCCCAACCGATGTGGGATTCTCCTCTGGGTTTCCACCCCTTTAGAGGTCCAGCGTCCCGATGGACCTGGCACACCGGCCCGATGCCTGGCTCTGATACCATCTATAAAAGGAGAGAAACAAATCCGTGAGACCAGTAAGCCAAAGTGGACAATATCTTGACTAGCGATGAGTTGAGTCTTTACAAGTTATCAACAAGATAAAATGAATCACATGTTTAAGTTATTTTTCATCTTTAAATTTGTGATTTAGTTTTAATACAGTCTCAATGATTGAAAATAACTCTTTAATTCTTGACATTTCAATGATGCTCATTTTTAATGTAAAATAATAAAATCGTTAGGTACATAAAAATAATCTTGATTAAAATTGATGATTAGACTAATTTTAAATTTCAATAGATTGAAGAAAAGATTAGTTTAGTTTTCACCTAAATTTAATTATTTTTTAAAAAATAAGTATAAACATAAGCTAAAAAGCACACTAACACTAAAATTAAAGTAAACATTATTGAAATATGAGAGTAAAATTACTCAATTTTGAATCAAATTGAAACCTAATTTAAAACCTAGGAGTTAAAAGGGTAATTTTTCCGTTATTTAATTGGCAAAATAATTCTAAAATAATTTGAATTATTTTATCATATTCATTTTTTTTTTTTTTTAAACGAGTTAAAAATTATTATTGAAACCTGTTTTAACCATTCAAAATCAATTTTAGGTTGCATTTTAAAATGGGATAGAAAATTGATTTTGAAAAATAATAACATGAGTTTAATTTATAAGAATTATTTACTTAGTTAAAAATTCATTTTTTACTAAATATTTTGATATTTAAATGTTAGAATGTTAAATGATATCGATAATAATAATTGAAATGTAGGTAGGTTAAAGGTATACACACACAAATTAAAAGAATAATAATAATAATAATAATGCTCGAAAGTAATTTTGAATACGATAAATGATTTTAAATTTAAAATTACTCTTGAATTAAACATTTGTCTCGGTCGGATACAAGATCCTACTAGACCCATGTTAAAAGGATTTAAAAATAAAAAAGTAAAGGATAAGAGATGTTATTACACAATGAGAATTTATGGTTATTTTATCTTTTGTATTATATTTGGAGCATAATTTTTAAAATAATTCATTTATAACACATAATATAATGAGTCTATCATTTTAATTTTAATTTCTTGCTACAAATGAATTAGTTTTAATTTTGTGTTATAAATAAAAATATTTTGTTCATTTTTTTTATACATCCAAAATCCCCTTAAACAATTTTAAGAATTATTTTTGGATTATCAAATATGTTTCAAATTAAACTTATTTATTTCAACAAAATGTTTAGTGAACAATTCATAACCCAAAGTCTACAAAACCAATCCCCAAGCACTCTCTAAAGTAAGCTTGTCATTTTTTAAAGCATTTTTAAATAATAAAAAATATTATCATTTTAGTATCTGATAACTCTAAACAAAATTAGAGTGGATTGCAATTTAAATATCAATATCAACAAAAATGTCAAGATGTCGAGATAAGAGATGTGATTAAAAATATTGATAGGAAATCCGCGTGCTGATGAATTTTTTATTTCATTAATAACTTCATATAAGTCAAGTATATGCCTATTAAAATAATTATTTCGTACAAAAAATTGGAAGTATTTTCATAAAAAAAATAAAAATAAAATTGAAGTCTCATAATTAGATTAAACTTAAACATCATCCTATGAGAACATATATTATTTAATAAATGACAAATCCTATCATCAGACCGTCCCAAAATTATTTTATTAGAAAGTTAGTTTAATTTAGAATGATAATTCATTTTCAAAATAATAATAATAATAATTCAAAGGATTTAAAATCCCTTTAAAAAAAAGATTCAAAATCCCAAGTCAACGTAACCTATCAATAATTCATTTACATATCTAAAAAACACGACTTCAACGTGACAATCATGATGCCAATTGCTAATGCATTTCCAAATCTCTAATTATTTTGATTATTCATTTGGTAGTTTATTAATAATCTACTTTAATTATGAACTTAATTTATTTATCTATTTATTTCACTAGTTCCCTCTTTAATTAACCTATGATTATTTAAGGAAACACATGACCATATTTACAATTAATAAGTAGTTGTGCATTTAGAAATTAGGTTGGTTGGAACTAAGCCCTTTCAATTTTTAAAATTGAGCCATTTTTTTAGAAAAAAAGTGCAAAACTTGGTGAAATTATTTTTCATGTGCTTTTTTTTTTCTTATAGAAAACCATTGGTATAATTTCTCTATTTTCTTTTGGTGCTAGTTTTCAATGGGCAATGTGCTTTTCATTTGGTTGATTTTGTTCTTCTTTATTTCATATTGGATATGTACTTTTATTGTGTTGGTTGAAACTATATTATCTTAAAACTGCATTGAAAGTTAAAAACTATAATTGAAAAAGACTTTTTTTGGAATTAAACAAAATTAATAACCGTGATTATCATTCTAAATATAATAAGATAAATATATTTTTATATTCATAGTACCACGTATTAGACTAGTTTAAAATTCAAACTCAAAATCAATTGAAAAATAAGTAGAGTAGTCTATCAATATTAAAAAATTTCATCATATGTCTAATGTGAGAGATCTTCAACATAAACCTCGAAAAAAAAAATTCATTTTCATTTGATGAACCCTCATATTATTGAATTATTTAATTTAATTTTATTCGATTCTATTTAATTTTATATTTTCTTTAAACCCATGTGTAATATTTCCTTATGGTAAACATGCCTTATTTAAAAAATAAAATCTCCCCGGTTTAAAGAGTCATTGTAAGAATGTAAATATAGATTTGATAAAATATAGAATTTATTTCTATTCTAAAGTTGATATGGTATAAAGTTATTGTTAGGAGAGTTCTTCCAAACATGACTTTTAGTGGTTTTTTTTTTTTTTTTGTGTCACAAATGATATTGTGCTTTTAGATTTGTTAGTGGAAGGTTATCTTTGGATTAGCGATATACTAGATTAATATGAAATGTAACTCAAAACTAATTATCAATAAGTAAAATACTTCCAAAAAAAAAAACTATCAATACTTCTTACAAATATAAGAAGATTTCATTATCTTTTTAATGTATCGTCTTCAACGGTGTGTAGTTTAACTAATTTAAAGGACATGATGAATTAAATTCATCATTCTTAATTTTTAAATCTTTTTAATCCATAATAACATATACAAATTAATTTAAGTTTAAGCAACCAAACGTTTTTGCAAAAATGTAAAATTAATCTAAGCGATTGTAGCAAAATTTGAGGGAGAAATAATTGCATGAGCAACATGCAGCTGTCTACGTAGCAAAATCTGGGCCACTCTTTTAATTTTTTTTTTTTTCATATTAAAAAAAAAAAATCAAAGGTCCAAATTTTGCCAAGTAGGCGGAGGCAGCATGCAATTATTCCTCGACTTGAGAAACCGACGGAGTGGTTTTTTTTTTTTTTTGAAAATGGACGTAGTGGTTTTTAGAAGACTTTGGAACAAGAAAGAGAAAAATAGAAAAGTCTTTTTTTCTTTTTTTCTTTTTTTTCTCGTTATAAAAGGTAAGCAAAAACTACATAACGCATGTTTTTTAACACTTTTCTTGTCAAGTTCAAACAAAACAAGGTGCACTTTTTGACTTAAGGAATTAAACATTAGTTGCATGCCTAACCTAACTGAGATGTGACGAAAGAAATGAGGTATGGTTTTGCCGTTTGAAGGTCAACGATTTTCGGTGTGAAAATAAAAAATTTAGATATTGGTCAAAGCCTAAAGCAATTTGATAGAGTTTGTATTGTATATGGGTTATTCTCATAAAATAATTATCGTAATTGTGAATTACATATTATGTATTTTAATCTATATGATGAGTTTAGTGAACTTGAGTTAGTTATAAGGTTAGGTTACCTAACCAATTGTGTGTGTATGTATTGTTGAGTTATACATAAAGTTCCATGGGTCTCCTTCATCCTTTGAGAGAAACTCTAGCCACCAAATTGAGAGCTCTTGCTATTCATCAATGACAATTATGAGTGAGATTAATCAAGATTGATCAACTCACATTCTGAACAATGGAGCAGGCAAGTCCGAACCACTTTATATCGGTGTGCAATTTTCTTCTCCATTCCTTCTTTAGTTTATGATTGATATTCCTCTCTATTGTTTAGTTTTGATATTGGATTAGAAGTAGAATCTCAAATTTGTTTCAACATTTATAAATTTCGAATTGTCTAATTTTCCTCGAGTTTATGATAATTCTGATTAAGATGTCGGCTAAATTTGTACTTGACAAATTTGATGGGTTGGGGATTTTAGTTTATGGAATAGGAAAATGTGAGCCCAGTTAATGCAACAAAAGGTTGCAAAATCCTTAAATGATCCTTCTAAGGAGTTGGAAGAAAACTTGGACGAATTCAATAAAATTTGTGGTGACCTGGCCAATTATGAAGAAGGAAAATTAGATGGTGAAAACCAAGTTATGATCCTTCTCAATTTGTTGCCCAAAAAATTACAAAGTTTTGAAATCAGTCATTAAGTACGGCAGAGATTCGTTAGCACTAGAAATAGTTCTCAACTCTTTGAGATCTAGGGATTTGGAGATGAAATTTGAGAAGAATGATTCTGAAAATTCTGATAATTATGAAAATTCTCACAATTTTGAAAATTTGGCAAGGTTAATTTGGAAAATAACAATCAGTTTGAGATTAAGAGAGTAGATTTTGTTTGGTTTAGCATGAATGCTAACAATTGTGAGAGATTTGTTCTAGGTCTTTTATGAAACCTTATCTCGTTAGGATCTTTGGATGCTTTTAGTTATGACTACTCATCTCGAAATGATAAAACTAAGATATCTAGAAAGCTTATGAATGGTTTTTTATATTTTTCAAGACAAAGCTTTTCAGAGCGAGATGGTTGTAGTTTCTGATGAGATTCTTGAGACTCCACAAGAATATTGGAAAGGTTCTCCACCTAAGATTAGTCCAGTTGATAATGACTTACTTTGTAGAAATTTATATGTTGTTTCTGCTTTTGACTTTGAAAATTCTCCAGTTCAGCTTTTAGTGCATGTTAGTGACAATGCACATTCTGAGCCTATCTTTGTTACTCTTGAACCTGAGGATGTTACTGTTGGTTTAAAGGGTAACTTTCAGTTGTTCGATAGGGAAATGGCTTGTCAGAAGGATTTGTTGTTTTGGAGGTTTGTGGTGGACCTGATATTTGTTTACTTATTGAATGTATTGTTGGTTTATGATTAAGTCTAATCTAGAGGGTATTGTATACTCTCATTCTAATGCAAATTATTTTGTTTGTGGTTACATGCAAGAAGAGGGGATAGATGTTCTTTCTCCGTTTGTGTTCATGCATGGAACTTCGTCTTTGGGCT
>JBBMKA010030401.1:0-11771 GCA_037833695.1 Sechiopsis laciniata
GAATTACAAAAGGAATAAAATCAAGTATAGAAATAATACAAGTATGGAATAGAATAAAATCAAATAATTTAACAATAATATATATATATATATATATATATATATAAAACATCGATTTACCTTCTTAAATTCAAATTTTTAAGTTTAATTTATATCAATTCTAACATAACCTAGTAGTTAAGATATTATGATCTCAAACATGGATAATTCCATTCGTTCATGCAATTGTTCAACTCAATAAAGAAAATAAAGAAATAAAGGCAAATTAAATGTTGCTTTATTCATAATTGACATATACTATTAAAGTCGAGTTTCAAATCCTCTCTAGAAGTCGAAAATCCCAATTTCAATATTCCTTATCCCACTTAAATCTATATAAAAAGACCCTGAACTTTATGCTGAATTTATTTTATAGCAACTAATGGAAACATGGGCTAATTATTCTAATTTTTTCACTTTTTTCTCTACCTTTTAATAATGGGAAAGTGACAGAAAATCCATAGAAAGAAATGATTTTGCAGCGAGAATGGATGGAGCATAAAATCTGTTGAACAATTCCAACATATAGTGGCCAATTCAAGTTAAACAAAAAAAAAAAAAAAAAAAAAACAAAATAAAAAAAAAAAACAAAAACAAAACAAAACAAAAAAATAAAAATAAAAACAAATAGTGGCCAATTGTTACACTATTTCTACTATTTTATTATTCTCTATTTTTAGTCTTCCTACCTTAATTATTTTATGGAACAAATTATCTAACCATAAATATTTAATTATCAAAGAAATTTATATAAAAAAAAAATCAATTATTAGATAAATAGGTAATCACTATAAATTAAATTCATAACTTTTTAATTGTCAAAACTTTTTGACCACCAACCGAACTTAAGGTGGTTTTTATCATTCTCATCTTGGGTTAAAAACTGTATTGCATGTAAAGAGAAAAAAATATGTCAATTGGACTATAGTTCAATGAGTTAAAATATATACTCTCTGTTTCAACAAAAAAAAAAAAAAAAAAGAGTTTGAATTCCAATCTCACATGTGTTGAATTTTAAAAAGAGAGAAAAAGAAGAAAGCTAGAATATAAATAAAATCTACACTAAATCAGATCTTTCTAATACCTGAAATTTATGTTAATACACTATAAAGATTAAATGACGAGAAGAAAAATCAAAACAAAAGAATTATAAGTATAGATATCAAAATAAAACTACTGATAACATCCGAGAAGAAGAGATAAAACATTATTAATAGAAAATGTTTTAAAGCATGGAAATATACTTCACCTGATACATTTTTAAGAGTACATAAAAAAGCAGAATTAGAAAGAAATGAAATGACAATACAAAGTTGTTAAGGCTTGTTTGATAACGTTCTCATTTCTTATTTCTTGATTTCTGTTTTTCATTTTAAAGAATATACTTGTTTGATAAATGCTTTCGTTTTTTATTTTTAAAAGTAAAAAAAAAAACGTCTCTTACAATTTCCAATACAAATGAGAAACTACTCTCCTTCAGTTTCCTTTATTTAGTCCCGTGAAACACGTTAAATTGGTTGTTCTTCTAAATAGAAATCAATTTGAGCTTGCTGGCTTGAGTTCGATTCTTCTGTGAGGACTTTTTTATCTTTTATTTTTTATTTTGCAATATATATTCTGTAAACTGTTTTTTTCTTTCTGAAATTGCATACTTTTATATATATTCTGTAAACATTTTTCTGAAATCACCATACTTATATTTTTATTCTTATTTACATCTTAATTTTGTAATATCTCTATTTACATTTTTTTTATTTGAGAACCATTATTTTTAATTTTTAATTTTACCATAGGTATATATATATTTTTTAATTTTGTCATTACTATAGTTATATTTTTTGAATTTTTAAGTTTAAAAAAAAAAAAAAAATTATAAATGGGTTGAACTTTAAATTTTACTTTGGATGTACTTGTGTATTATTTTATTTTTTAATATACTTTACTTTAACATTTTTACCACAATAATAATTGCAAAGCAATGTACTTCAATTAGATTTGTGTCCATATAATTTTATTTTAGACGAATAAATCGAATAAAAGATAACGCTACAAATCTTTTTTTTTTTTAATTAATTTTCTTTTGAGATTTTTTAATTTTTTTATATAAAAGACTTATTTAACTAGATCATAGTCATTTTTTTATATATTTTTTTAAAGATATTATATGACTTAATTATTTTTAAACTATATAAAAAAAAAATTAATTAAAAAAATAAAGAAACAAAAAAAGGTTAGCAAACAAGTTTTGTTTTTGTTTTTTTATTTTCTTTAAGAAACAAGAAACAGAAATAGTTACTAAACACATTCTTATTTTTTGTTAAAAAAAATAAAAAACAAAAGACAAGAAATAGAAACAAATAAACGAAAAACAGAAAACAAGAACGTTACCAAACGGGGTCTGAGTTGCTTGTCAAGTCTTCTTGGAGGATTCTTTTCTTTGCATTGTTCATGACCAAACTACTTTTTTGAAGTGGGGGAATCTCCCCCATATATTATTTTTTTGGTAATTGGAGAGCACCTAGGCGGTGTTTGTTTGACATATTTACGTAAGATTTAAGTTAAGGAGCTATATGGAAGAGTTGTATTGAGTAGTTAAAAATTGAGAGTTGTGCAAAAAATTTGTATGGATGTAGTTTTTGTGTAGAGGAATTAGAGTCAAAATCTTGTTTGGATATAGATTTAAAATGAGTAGTTATTTTTAGTAGTTAAAAAATAAATAATTAAAAATGAAAGATTTTGATTGATTTGAAAATAATGATTAAAAATGAATGGTTAGAAATGATTGAGTAGTTATAAATGAATCATTAAAAATGAATAGTTAAAAATGAGAGTTATTTTTAAAAGTAAAAATGAGGAGAAGTTAATAAAAACTCGTTTGAATGTAGGTTTTCGAGGAAGAGTTAATAAATCCTACCTATATATGCCAAACAAACAACCACCATGTAACTTGCTTGAATAGCTTAACTAATGAAATATAGAAGTAAAAAAAAGGAAGAAAAAGAAGCAGTTTCTTAATTTATTCAACAGTGAGCAATAACTAAGAGGTTCTTAGACATTTATATTGTCAAAGCCCATATGAACTGATTTATTGGGCTTTGGCCCATATTTTACATTGGAGTGAAGGCCCATCTCAACAAGGAGATCATCTCTTTTCATGAATTTAGGAAGAATAAACACACCCAAGTATGAGAAGTGAAAATAAACCTCACTTCTTGGTTCATGATCTATTGATAGAACAAACTCCTCAGTATCATTGAAAAACAAAAACAGATTGTTCGTCAGAATCAGATATATTGGGCTCTTCATTATAATAAGTTTTTAGTTTATGATGTCCGGAATGAAAATATTTGTGTTTTTTTTAGTTCAGCTACAATTGGGATGAAGATTTGAGCCTGAAACCTCTTAACTATGGACACACTTGCATCGGTTGAACTAATATCCTTATTGAAAAATAAAAATGTTTTTGTTTAGAATTAACAAAAGAACAAACCATAAAAAGTTAGGATAGTGATTTGTTGCATTTATGATTTGTAACTTGTAGGAGTTATTGTATAGTATAAAAAATGGTTTTCATCAACCTAGATTTATGTAGCTCGTGGTATCATAAAATTTAACATGAGTTTAAGTATAAGTATGATGTTCGAGGTAGGTGAAGAACTAATTTTTGTATATCTAAATCTAAAATGAAAAGATATCCACTTGAATGCCTAATGACCATGATTTTAGTTTCAAGGAACTAAAATGTTTTAAATACATACGGACTGAGTTCCTGAGTTTTGGTAAATCTCAAAAGTTGGTGAACTATATAAGTATCACTATTAAAGGCTTTTACTGAACAGAAACTGTTAAGGATCTACATTAAAAAAAGTGAAGAACCAAGAAAAGCAATTGCAATGAACAAAATTGCAAGATTAAGAGGTTTATCTTTAGAAATTGTGTTATGAAATCGAAACAACAATTGAGATAAAATAGAAAGAAAACGTGAGACAAAATACAATGATTTACGTGGTTCACTAATAAAATCATTTTCTTCTATGTCTGTGAACGTAGCTAACAATGTGTTAGCTACGTTCACAGACATAGAAGAAAATGGTTTTATTAATCATGGAGATACAAAATATCAATCAAGTGGACACTCATAAAACTCCATTACAAAAGAGTTTTAAGGGAACCTTGCTCGCTAACCGGACAACAAGCCTCCCCCGACTAAGTAATCATGGGACAACATAGTTTAAGGCATATGTCAACAAAAATGAAACTATAAGCTTAAAAATGGCACAAGACAAACATGACGTCTAGATAGTATTTGGAACTATCATGATCATAGCATCATTTTCTTGAATGTGATCATATAATAGTACTCAACCAAACAAAACATAAGCAGATGCATCAAATATAACAATAAAACAACTTTATTCCCCAGCTTAATATTTATCCAATATGCATATCATATGAGAAGGATCTATCCAGCAAAACAAGGTAAGGACAACAAACAAAAACAAAGAAAGGGTTCTCTCTCAAAACTTAAGCCTTACAAATGTTAAATCTTACACAGAGTAAAAAATTTCAAGCCATAACAATCCATTCCCCCCTCAACATGAGTCTTAACATTAAACAGAAAAATGTTGCACTTAGTTTAATCCCCTTATGCTCCGAAAGATGTCGAGTTTCGTGCTTTTGAAAACCCTGATATCACCTTAATACAGAAATGTTCAAACTCAAAGGGCTAAGACAAAGATTGTAAGAACCAAATTCAGACCTTTGCAACCATAAGTTTAATAGCATTGGTATATATATATACATAGCATTGGTATATATATGTATCATATATAGGAACCAAGAGGACTTAAAATGGAAACTCAAAATTACATCCATTTGATATCTTCAATATCTAGGGATTAAGAGGACTTAAAAGGGGAACAAAATGCACAATACTTTTTACATTGGAAAATCAAAACAGAGACAAATTTGATGTGCAAAATCCAAAATGTGGTGACCCAGATGCTTAATAACCACAATCTTGAAGAGAAAAGCTTGCCTCGGTGTGGCAGTGATCACGAATTAAACCACATAATCTTGGTTCAACCAAATCGAACCACATAATCTTGGTTCAATCGTGCTTTAGATTAGATGAACCGAGAATGGTCGGAAAAGAACTCGAATGAGAAACATTTAAGTCATGCACTTAAATTGCTAACTCAAATTAGATGAACTAGATCATCTTTTTTGAATGATGCCTTTTTTGAGTTTTTATTTTATTTGACCAAATACTCGCTTGAATTTAATGAACTCTAATTTACAAACTAATTGATAATGAGATGAGTAGTTCACATATTTTATAAATGTATGAGGAACTTTCTACTTTTCTAATATGAAAATATAGTGGAATCCTGACCATTTTTTTACTTATACATACTTTTTTCTTTTAGTTTCTTGATAATTCGATTTACACTAATGTCGGTGAGTTATTGTTCTTGTTGACATATTTCTTATTACTATATTAAATTAGTATAATAATAATAATAATAATAATAATAATAATAATAATAACATGTGTATAATTGGGTTGGTTAGATTATTAATGTAATGGATTAGTAAACTAGATATTTGCTTCTTTTTTTTTTGAAAGGAAACGAAAAAAGTAGATATTTGCTAACTCGTCACAAATGATAGAACTCTTTTTTCAATCTATTTGTATGATTTGTCACCCAACTTTACAATTTTTTCCTCTTTTGTTGACACATTGATTTGTGAAGAATGCGATATTGAATTAGGATTTTCCTGTACCTAACTTTTTCGTCGCTCTACATGATTTGACGTTTTTTCCCTTATCTTTTCAATGAAAAAAAAAAAAAAAAACAATTCTATCACTTTTTTTTTTTCTTTTTTGTATTTATTTGATTTAAATTTTGAAATCCAAACTTTTTATCTTATTATATTCTATTTAAATTCTTAAATTTTTTAAGAATTTAGATCCTTTTACATGTGTGAGAATTTACTCTAGCAGTCAACTTTTAGCCTTTCTATTTTAATTATAACAATTTTTTAAAAAAAATATTGCGTTTATAACAAATTATCTTCACATTTTTGTATAATTTCATTTTACCCATATAATAGAAATTACCTCATCTTTTTCCTTTGAAAATATGTTCGACAACTTTTTTTTTCTACAAATTTTTCTATCTTTGAATTCTTCTCTATTTTTTCTTCCTCTATTCGTCTTCTGCAAATTATTTGTTTCCTTTCTTTTATTCTTCTTTTCACTTCTTGTGACTTCTTTATTTGATTGAGGTTTGATCTTATTCGTTTTCACCGAAAAATGGAGGAACGTAAGTCGTAAATGGAAGCAGATTGCAGGAGAATTCGAGGATGACGATCTACTCGGCTGGACATTGAGGTACTCAAAACTTTCAACGAAGCAAATCCTCAACTTCATTATAAGAATGTTGTTTGCCAGCCATGAGATGTGCTCCATCGTCATAGCTATAACGATCTTCTTCCTCCCTGGCAGCCGACCATTGTCCAACTGTTGACGGTAACTTACTGGAAAAAAATTCTATGACGATTTTTCCTCTTTCATCATCTTCTCTGATTGAAAACTATATGTAATATTCATTGAAGACCATATGTGATACTGATTGAAAACTATACATAGTATTAATTAAAAACTATGCATGAAGACTATAAGAATGTTGTTTGGAGCCATGAGATGTCCTCAGTGTTAGGATCTCATAATTGTCTCATATTGGAAAAGTGGAGAGTCCAACATCAATATAAAAGAGATATGGGTTACTCCCCTCATTGCCAATTGGTTTTGAGGTGCAATCTCATATTCTCTAATATGATATCAGAACCTATAAAGCCCAAACGAATAATCTGTTCAATAAAAATGGAAATTGAGATCCAATTCAAGATTGGTGAGCCCAAAATAGGCATCATCTTGAGGGGGCATGTTAGGATGCCACCCAAGTACGAACTGATCAACGGTTATCCACGATTCAACAGTGTCAGAGCTCAAACTTGCTCCTCTTGTAGTAGTTTCAGTCGTCTCTTGTACGACATACATTGGGGGACACACTTTTGTACCAAACAGATGGCCTTCTAATTTGTAGCTTCTCAGAATGGGCATAGCTAAATTCTTCCATAATAGAAAATTTCCTCTATCCAATTTGATTGGGGTAATTTGATTGAGAAGTTGATTGAGGGGTGGGCTACTGAAGTTTCCAACAGTTGTGGTAGAGGTTTGAGCGGCGTTTGCCATTGAGCAACGGTTAATCAATGTCCTAGATCAGAGATTTGCACTAAAAGATCTCGAAACTCTGAGTTATTTTCTTGACATTCAGGTTCATCATCTTGAGTCTGGCCTGCTTCTCAAACAATCTAAGTATGTTGACGATTTACTACAGAAGCTTGAGCTTCAGGACTTAAAGCTAGCCCAATCCCCGTGTGTCGTCGGCACACACTTATATATCAGTGACGGTGTCCCTTTACAGAATCCATATCTATACCAAAGCACTATTGGTGCCCTATAATACCTCACAAACACTCGTCTTGATATATCCTATGTGGTAAATCATCTCAGTCAATTCTTACAGAGGCCAACAGATATTCATTGGCAGGCCGTAAAGCCTGTTTTACGCTATATCAGTGGGACAAAACACTTTGGCTTACTTCTTCAACCATGTTCTAATCTCTCTATCTCAGCCTTTTTCGATGTTGATTGAGTGCCCATATCGATGATCGTCGCTCTGTGGCGGCTTACTGTGTGTTCATTGGAACCAACTTAGTGTCCTGGTCATCCAAGAAACAATCAGTCGTGGCTCGCTTAAGTACTGAATCTGAATACAGAGCTCTTGCTCAAGCTTCAGCTAAAACTATTTGGCTAAACAGTTCTTGACTGAACTTCATGTGTCACAGTCATCAACACTGATTCTGTGGTGTGATAACCTTAGTGCCAGTGCCCTTGCAACAAATTCTGTACTTCATACTCGAATAAAGCACATTGAAATTGATGTCCACTTTGTTCGAGATCAAGTTCTAAACCGATCGTTAGAGATACGATACATCCTTTCCACTGACCAACCAGCTAATTACCTCACAAAGGCCCTATCTTATTCTCAGTTTCAGTTGTTACGTTTCAAACTTGGAGTAGCTGAACTACCCCTTTCGTTTGCAGGGAGATATTGGAGATAAAAACTCAATATCATATATTCAAAATACAAACTCAACCTCTTCATAACAGAATGGTCAACAACCAGATTGTGATTCTACCAAAATCTAAATATATTTGTATTATAGAAGATATATTTTATTCTGTTATGATTTTATTTACTTTTTATGTTTAATTCTCCAAGGGCCCACTTGTATAAATGGACGTCATTTGACGAACTAAAGTAAATATAAAATATAGAAAATATTATTTCTCTCATCTGTGATTTCAACCCAAAACGTATTTTGGTATCAGAGCTCATAAAATTCAAACGGGTATCGGTCCAATAAAATAAAATTGAGATCCGATTTAAGATTGGTGAGCTCAAAAGAGATACCATCCTGAGGGGGCATGTCAGGATCTCACAATTGTCTTACATTGAAAAAGTGGAGAGTCCAACATCAATATAAAAGAAATATGTGTTACTCCCCTAATTGCTAATTGGTTTTGAGGTGGAACCCCATATTCTCTAATACTCAGTCATCATGGCTATAGCGTTCTTCTTCCTCTCTGACAGCCGACCGCTGTCCAACAGTTGATGGTGACTCACTGAAAAAAAATTTGATGATTTTTTCTCTTTCATCCTCTTCTTTGATTGAAGACTATATGTAGTATTCATTGAAGACCGTATGTGACACTGATAAAATTATGCATGACAGTAATTGAGTAGTATATGTGACACCGATTGAAAACTATTTATGACACTGATTGAAAATTATCAATGATACTAATTGAAATTATCTGGTGTACTAATTGAAGACTATATATGACAATTAGTGATCTGTTTTACTCATTGAAAACTATTTGGTGCAGGCTATGAAACCAGTGTTTTTTTTAAATTAAAAAGGTGAGAGAGTCGTGGGCTTGTTTTTGTTGTTCTTTTTGACAAATTCGTTTATTTATTAATAATGAATTTATGTGAATATAAATATTTTCATTAAAAATATAAATTTAGCGTCAGCAGTATATTCTATCTCTTGTATTACATTTGCATCACAATTTCTAAAATAATTCATCTATATCGCATTATTAATAGAACTCAACCAGTGATAGAATGAGTGTGATAAAATTCGACCACTGATATAACTCTATCACTGATTGAATTTTATGGGTGATAGAACTCAATTTGATTTTCCTGCTACAAATGAATTGATTTTGATTTTGTGCTATAGATGAAAATATTTTACCATTTTTTTTTATTATAGATGCAAAATCTCCTTTAAAAAATCTCTCACATCAAATAATGTATGCCAACTTTTAAAATTTGACCGTTAGTCGAATTGAAAATAAAAGGGCGGTAACCGATTGGCATCGGTCCCGTACTGAAGTCAAACTCAAGGAACGTCGCCGTTTAGGAAGCGGGGAAAGAATTTTATGACGGTCGTGGGTGCACCACGTGTACGACCACGATATTTAAGGAAATCGACGAATTTGTTATTATTTTTGGAAAACATCATTTTCAAATCGTACGATAACTACATAACTTCGCCACCGGCGGCTTTGAAGGAGTCAATTTTGGACGGTCGCCCACCACCTAAAAAAGACTTCAAAGAAAAATACAATTTAGACTATATTTTCAATTCTACTTGGAAATTTCAAATGCACAATTTTAGTTCGAGTAGTTTTAATTTTAAAAAAATAAATAAAAATGGATTAAAATTATTAAGATTTGATTTTTTTAGATTATAACATTTTTGGAAGTAGGGAGATTGGTAGAATATTTTGGTCATGAGATATACACTGATATTACTATTTTTTTTTTTTCTTGAGATTGTATTACTAAGTTATTGTATTGATTTATAAGATTTAAATACACATCATGAACATACACACCTTATTTATTTTTTTATTTTTTTTATTTTTTTCAATTAGAATTGAACTTAAATTTTATTAAATTAATAAAATAATTAGGAAAAAAATAAACATGTCTTTAAAATTTATGAAATTGAAGGCCAACAAAAACTAAATCGTTTGTTTTTTTTTTAAAAATAAATTTATTATAAAGATGAATTTTAAACTTTATTTAAGTATTAAGGTTAGAATTGAACATTTAAAAATTTGGATAAATAAAAGACAAAATATATATATCTAAAATTAGTATTTTAACCAAATTAAAAAAGGAGTATTAATAGTTTATTATAAAATTTTCTAACATAAACTAATTTAGCTAACCTTTTAAAATTTTGAAAATATGTTTTTGTTTTTGTTTTTTTGAGAATTGAAAATATGTTTTCGTTGTTTCATTTTTATCTATGGTTATTATTTGATCAATTTTTATAAGCATCAACTTCGATTTAAAATTTGAAAATATTATTTGTAAAATAATGTTAATATTGCTCGATAAATGTACATATTAATTTAAATTGAAATACATTGATTTAAATTTTTTTAATCATATTATATGGTTAGATGACCCAGTTGTCCAGTTTTGCACCATGTGACCGACAAAACTACTTTTTTTTTTTAAGCATATGATAAGATACTTAATATTTTATTTCAATAATACTCTTAATTTACGTCCCATATGAACATGTAACGATATGGTAGTTACTAGTTATATTGTTTAACTTTGAAAGTACAACTAGCTTTTGTTTTATGTCAACGCTTTATTGAAGGCTTTAATTAATATGCCAATGCCTAATAATAGATAGCAAGGAGGAACGTGATTAGATGTTATATATATATATATAGTAACATGATGCATGTTATTGTCACGTTTGTTTTTTAATAAAGTTTCAAGTTGGATATATTAAAAAATGTCTTAAATTGGTTGAATGAGTTAGTGTCACAATAGTTTCATTGTTTGATTCTAAAACAGTTCAACATCAGCGTTACAGGTTCGATCCTGAAAATTGATATTTGTCCTTCTTCCCAAATATGTATTCAAAAAAAAAAAAAAGTCTCAAATTGAATACCAAGTCAACTTAACATACATGTATGTTTAATAAAAAATTGTAGGTTGGAATAATTATTATTCTCTTAAGTTTGAAAATTTTGTATATCATTTCATTAAACTTATGATTAATCATTTTACTTTAATTTTATGTCAATAATATATAGAAGCATAAACTTAAGAGCCATAATATCATACGTATGTTGATTTTTGGTGACATAATGTAATCTAGCAAACCATTAATTAATTAAATTATTATTTGAATTGAAATGGTTAGTGTTCTAGTGGTTTTATTATTTGTTGGCAATTCAGTTCAACATCACGATTGCGGGTGTTTGATCGTTCAATATTTGGCTCACAGAATATTTGAAAGTAATAGTATCTTATATGTAGAATTTGTAGTCCATTTCTACACACTGTGCACTAAAAAAATGCTATTATAATTTTAGTATGTTTGCATCCTTAAAACTAAGTATTAAAAAGATTTAAAAAAAAAAAAAAAAAACTAAGTATAAAAAAAACAAACAGTTTAAATTTTTGTCTAATAAATCTCTAAATAAATAAAAAATAAAAAAATTATTATACATTCATCTGATAATTTTTTTTAAACTAAAAATTGGACCTTCATTT
>JBBMKA010030401.1:11871-24660 GCA_037833695.1 Sechiopsis laciniata
TAAATAAATAAAAAATAAAAAAATTATTATACATTCATCTGATAATTTTTTTTAAACTAAAAATTGGACCTTCATTTTCATATACCCAAAAGTATCCTTACTATCTCAAGGCTCAAGCCTAAGAGATCACAAAAAAAATTTATAATTAAGTTGATCTCGAACTTAATATTTCGAACCTATTTTAAAATTAAACTCAACTTATGTGATTTTACAAGACATGATCCGTTAATCATCCACATACACAGATAACAAATTATTGTTCTTATTAATACAATGTTTCTCTATTTGGTTGTTAACCTAAAAAATAAAAATTTAATTTATAGTTAAGTGATCAACTATCTAAAGACTAGTCAATAGATTAAATTGTGATACAATAAAACTTGTTGACATTAGAAATTAAATTACAACTTATTTTTTAAACGTATAGAAAAAGGAATTGGCGAAAGAATATGCGTTTACTTCAATAATCAAGAACAGAATAATAGCCAATAAATTGGACTCTGTTTTCCAATATAAAACCCTCCCCCCAGCTCCCTTCAAATTTCGATCTCAATCTCCGAAATCTCTGAAATCTCTCGACCTCGATCCAACTCAAATGGCCGATTTCAAAGTTTCTCCAACTCCATTGCTCAAAGATGAGCTCGATATCGTAATTCCCACAATTCGAAACCTCGATTTTCTCGAGATGTGGCGGCCGTTTTTCCAGCCTTACCATCTCATCATCGTCCAGGACGGTGACCCATCCAAGGTCATTAACGTTCCTGAGGGATTTGATTACGAACTCTACAATCGAAACGACATCAATCGGATTCTGGGTCCTAAGGCTTCTTGCATTTCCTTTAAGGATTCTGCTTGCCGCTGCTTTGGCTACATGGTCTCCAAGAAGAAGTATATCTACACTATCGATGATGACTGCTTTGTAAGTTTGTTTTGGGTTTTTTGTTTTTTACTTGCCCTTTTTTGGGATTTTGGATCTTGTTTTGAATTGTGGAATTTGGGGGTGTTTTTTTTTTTTTTTTTTTTTTTTTAATGTTTTCTGTTTTGTGATGGTTTTTCTTGGAAATGTTGATTTTGATTTACTCTGTTTTGGTGGGGTTGGTTGAGATTTTGATTGTTGGATTTATGAGCTCTCTGCTTGGTTATACAGCTACATGCATGATGGTAGCTGTGTGTGTTTGTAGATTTGCATGTTTGATAAGTTAAAAAAATTCAGTCGTCTGTTGTAGATCTGCCCGGAAATTAACCCGAGATGGCAGATCAATTTAGAATTTTTGAATGTAGTAGACTAAACTTGTGGATCTTTTTGATTCAACAATATTTGAGGGAAGGAGATTCGATCGGTAGTTACTAGGTCGTATACTATGACATTGGTGCTATGCTCCTTTTGGCGACTAAGCTTGTGGATCTGTTACATAGTTAGGCAAGCAAGTGGTCTTGGATTGCTAGAGCTTAGGTTCTGTCAGTTTAGCTTTCTGATCCAAGATCTACGAGGTCTGGTTTTGTGGATCCATGTAGATTTGTTAGTTCTGTATGGGTGTGTTAATGTTGAAAAGAAGTTATGTTTTGAAATGGTATCAAGAATGGATCTGAGAATTGTTCTTGGTTTTGATCTTGCAGGTTGCTAAGAATCCATCAGGCAAGGACATCAATGCACTTGAGCAGCACATCAAGAACCTTCTGACCCCATCTACACCGAACTTCTTCAATACGTTGTATGACCCTTACCGTGAGGGTGCTGACTTCGTTCGTGGATATCCGTTTAGCCTCCGAGAGGGTGTCCCGACTGCAGTGTCTCATGGCCTGTGGCTCAACATCCCAGATTATGATGCACCCACCCAGCTTGTGAAGCCTCTTGAGAGGAATACAAGGTATAAACTTGCATTACACTAGAGTTTAGCATTTACTTGCCCAATTATCTTAAGCTGATTATTTAGCTATACCATAGGTATGTAGATGCAGTCTTGACAATTCCAAAGTCAACCCTCTTCCCCATGTGTGGTATGAATCTGGCATTTGACCGTGAGCTGATCGGTCCAGCCATGTATTTCGGTCTCATGGGTGATGGTCAGCCAATTGGACGCTACGACGATATGTGGGCTGGCTGGTGCATGAAGGTACATTGTCATCCCATGGCCAACTGGTTCAATCTATTTCATTCTTGTTTCCCATGTTTTGCTATACCTCAGTTGAAACTGATCATAATTGTACCATCGGATCTTGTCTTCTAGGTTATATGCGACCATCTTGGGTACGGAGTGAAGACGGGATTGCCCTACATTTGGCACAGCAAAGCAAGCAACCCATTTGTGAACCTGAAGAAAGAATACAAGGGAATCTATTGGCAGGAAGAACTGATACCATTTTTCCAAGCTGTTAAACTTCCAAAAGAATGCACCACAGTGCAGGAATGCTACATCGAACTCTCCAAGCAAGTTAAAGCTAAACTCGCAGGCGTTGACGAATACTTCGACAAGCTTGCAGATGCCATGGTCACTTGGATTGAAGCATGGGATGAACTGAACCCATCAGACAGCAAAGCTGCCCATCTGCCTAATGGTGCCCAGAAGTAGATATCTGATTTGGATTATCGATACTCTAAAGATTTTACCGATGTTACCGGCTTAGCATTCGTTTAGAGGAAGCTCTGAGTATTGGTTTAGCAGCATCATAGAGAATGTTGTATTTATCATTATGACCTTAGTCACAGTAAAAGAAAATGATTTCATATATTTCTATAGTTTTATGAGTATTTAGCTATCTGAATTTGCGATTGTTGCTGGGAAGATTCAAATGATTATTTAATTAGAGATTGTTTTCTTTTGTTTGTTTTCTTTAACATTTTGACAGTCTTTTTCCTGCTAAACTGAAAGTTTCATGTTTGCCTTTTGAAGCATTACTGACTTTACAAATGGCCTTCATTTTGTAAACTAAAATTGTCAGTCTATGGAGAAGATGAATTTAGAAACAGGGACAATGACTAATAAAGATTCCATTGAGCTAAAAAATTATAGGGAAAAATAACACAATCTCTAGTTAACCTTGTGTATACTGTAGAACGTGGATTGGGTTGATGTCTTCACAATTATTTAAAATAAAATTCACCCAAACTCATCTCTACATGTGTGGAAAAATTGAGGTTTAAATATATGTTCTGGTCTTTTAGGGGCATTTAAAAATTTGGGACTAGTCTATTATGTTTCATCCTATTACAATGTATTGATAAAACTTCTGAATTTTCTTCCTTTGAAATATCTTTTTTCCTCCTATGCCATATACATTAACTAAACAAAATAATAATAATAATAATAATACATAAGGAACTAAATTGAGAATTATCTAAAGATGGAAGATAACTATATATATATATCTAGCCTAAATTGAGGTTCTCTATTGTTAGAGGGGTGAAATTAACAAAATTCAAAATCGAACCAAACCAAACTAAATCAAACCACGGTTAGGTGTTGAGTCAAAATCACGAAGCCAACCTCAAAATATTGTCTCGAGAACAAAGTGCACAAATCTACCTTACAAACTTCAGTCATTTTTTTTTAAAAATCGATTGCTTTCGGCAAGAAAATATTGATTCTTCCCTAAAATGAATGAGATGAAAACAAAGGAAAAACTTCTACTGTAGAGGCATATGCAATGATACATCGAAAAATTTTCGGGATTCGACTAGTTAGTCCCAAAACAAAAGCATTGTATCATAAAAACAACAGAATCAAAAGGAACAAGGTTAGAGGAACGAGATAGGAAGATTATACAACAATTTATTCACTCCTTGACTAACAAAATGTACCATTGACATAGGCGTGGCGAGTTCAAGTCCTTGTCAGCCTTCACGAAGTCTGCTACACAGAGTCCTGTTTCATAAGACGTGTTCGGTTTCAGTCGATACAATAAACAATTTATCTTGATATGAAAGCTAAATGATATCAAGAGCTACTCAGACTTCTTTTCCCCAACTCGGAATCTTGTCCGACCACAAGTGAGGGCCTAATTCGTGTTCATAAAGAGAAGGGTGGGTAGGTCTTTCACTCTCTTTTAAGTTAATAAATGAGTGAGAGTTAAAAGGACTATCTAGTATCTACCAATAGTCAAAAGAAGTCATACTACAATAGGCACACAAAAAAATGACAACATAGAATTAGCAATGGTGATCTTAGCAGATTGGTTGTAGCATTCTCCCAACTAGCAGTGATGGAACTTCTTTTCTTGTCTGGCCAAAAGAAAGAAGAAATTAAGGACTTCCTAGGTTGCTTTAAATTTGGCTTTACACAAAGAACAAGGTAGAAAATGCCAGTACACTTTCCTAACAATACCTTGCAACTGCCATCGTACTCGTCAACGTTTGATCCGAAAAAGGCAAACCCAAAACCAAATAAGTATTATCAAAAGGAAACTATTACATTTCAACAAGAAAAGTAAAGACAAATTGGGGTCCTAGAGATTCTATTTCCCTATTTAAGCCAGAAAAAAGAAAACTTAAAGAGGTTGCTTGTGAAGATAATAAAAAATTTCCAATCTACCCTTTCGAGTGCTTAGCTTTGTTTTCGAGTCGATATATAAAAAATGAAAATATTTGCCTCAGAGCACAAGTAACTTATGGAAGATCCCATCCACTAAATGGAAAAATGTAAAATGTTCTTATTTATTTACCTGCATGGAGTGCCTTTGTTGTTCAACTCGCTGGAGCTGTGATGAAAGCTGCAGCAAGTCAATAGTTGGAGTGTGTTCATAGGAAAGATTAGCCTTGGCATTTGCCAAACCCGATCGATGGAGAACTCCACCAGGGATCTGAAAAGTGACAGTACGATCACTACTTTCACACGTCATTAGGGGACCCATTTGAGCTTCGCTCATCCCCGGTGCAAACTTACTGGAAATCCCAGTGGAAGAAGCTTGCGAGCTAACTCCCATGAGCTTTTCAGAGAGATTACTCATGCTGTAATTTGATTGACTCTCGGGCATAATGAAAGCACGAGGCATGTGAACTATGGACGGATGACTCGATGCACTTTGCGATTGAGATGACAGAAGAGAGAGAGCACACCCAGAGTCCGGAATTCCAGAAAGTCCTTGGATAGTTGATGCTGCATCATAAACTCCAAAGTCTTCGGTCGATAAGTTAACATGGTGGAACAATGGATGTGTGTCCATATGCGGGCCTCCTACATTATGAGAATACTGGCAAGTTGTCTCGCTTAAAATGTTTCCTGTAGGTGCTGCATTAGTTCCATTTTCATGAAAAGGAGGAATCTGTGCTTCAAAATCATAGGGAAGCAAGGGAGATTTCATATTCAGATGCCTATTGCTCATTGCACTTGCAGACATAGAATTATAATCATTCTTGTCCTCGACTTTTATGCGTTTACGCCAATCATTTTCTCCAAGCTTCTCTGGATAATAAAGACCACTGGACAGGATATCTTTGCAGATAAATGAAGTTGCATTCAATGTTTTCTCCTGAAATCTGCTGTCTCCAATGCCTGAAATTGTCAATCAGTAGAGTGAATATTAATGATGTTATATGTGGCTAGATAACAACTTGGTCTTATGTATTGAAAATATGAAAGAATTCAGTATGCTTAGTGCTTATGAGAAGATGAGATTAAACATAGTGATTGATTAGTGAGAGAATCAAATACAGGTATTAAGATAAATCAGTGATATTGTGATTAACAAATATAGTGAAATCAATGAACATTTTAAAAGATACTGTAAACAGCATAATCAGATTCAAAGATACACCTAGAACACCCAAGACAAATTGTTGAAACATGTCAACTAGATGTTGAAGATATTAAAAAAGCTAGGCAATCAAACAGCACATGTTCAAGATAGACAGCTGTCGCCTGTCAGGAATATTTGACTAGGAATCTCTCATGGCAAATAACTTGAAAGATTTAAGATATTGCCACACAGTTATTTTGTTCTTAATACTGTAAAACTTTTGGTTAGCAAACAAACTACAGTTACTTTACAGTTCTCATTAAGTTCAGCTAGAAGCGGCTTTATCAATTTCAGCTTATGTTCTGTCAAGGAAAACTCAAAAATATAAGTTACGGCCAGACGCATAGATGACTTTTGCAACATTTTTTAGGCTCAAACATTTAAAATAACTAAATGCTAGTAGCAAGGAAACCATTGAACCCTAAAGGAAGAGAAGAAAAACAGTTAGATTGTTCGCTTTCGATGTTGGCATTGAAAACATGTTTGGAATCGATATCAAATTTATGAAAAACTATATACCACTATAAAGCTTATTCAGTTAGGACACCGATGCAATTACTGTTGACCCTGAGTTATATAATAACTATAGGGGCATAAAATGGAGGGAATGGACAGACAAAAGATGGGGCAATTAAGAAACAGGAATAAAAATGGAACATTTGAAAGAATGACTATTTACTCTTTAGTATTCACCAAATGGTAAAGATGGGGCATGATTTTTAAGAAAAAAAATCTTGAAGACTACTAGACTAGTCCCTATTTTTCTGAGTTTGATCTTGTAAAACAACAAGGTATGAGATTGATATTGGTTAAAGTCTTATTATTATTCCAAATGTTATTTTCAGCTAGAGCTCTAAAATTTATAAATTCTTCATCGGCAATAGTAGGAGGATGTGTATTTATTAATTTATACCAGCCTTCACCATTTGGAAATGACCAATATATCACTACTTCAAATATGATACGAGAAGAATAGCCATATATTCAGCCTCGAAGAGGCGGCCTTGTTGATAGAGGTTTAGAATCTCCAAGGTATGTTTCCATAAAGGTCTCAGGTTTGAAACTTCTGAGTAAACTTAATTGTAAAATGCCTTGTTGTCTCTTGAGTCTAGACTTAGGGACGAGTGTGGGAGCTCCCGGGTATGTAGTGCGAAAAAATCTCCAATTCCCAGTTAAAAAAATAAAAAAACCATGTATTCAAGGCTGCCTAAAAATAAGAGACTAAAAACTTGCTAAGTGCCAGTCTCAGATATCATTAGGTACACACTCATGTCAATATAAAGGCAAAATTCATGTACCAAGTATCAAACCAGACTCAACAAAATTCAAATAAACAGCTGTAACACTTTCACTTTTTAGAAGTGGTTGTTGGCTTGTACGATCCAAATGAATCAATAAACAAGTAATGACAGTTAGAACCAAACCATCAACTTTCTATCTTCCCCCTAAAGGAGGAAAGAAGAATCAGAAGGTTCCCAAAAAAAGGGTTCACAAGAACAGATAAAAGGAAGGGATCAAATCTCAAAAAGGTTCATAATTCTTCAATCTCAACTAGGCCTAACCTTGATGTTTAACCGTTCTCTAAAGATGGAAACAAATTGAAAAGCTTCACCTAATGAGATTTTATACAGGCAGAAACTGTGTAAGAAAGAACAAAAATATTGAATGACCTTATAATTATCAAACCAAACCTTTCAAGTTTCTAAATTAAATAAAATAACAAGTACAAAAAAAAAAAAACCAAAACAATCAACAGTTTCATATGACTAAGCCGTATATAGATCTTGAGAAAGAGTTAGAAATAATGAGATGGAAAGATGGACAGTTAAAGGATATAGAGAAACGAAATTTTGAGTATACCATTATATGGCTGAAGCAACCTCTGTGCCCTTCCTAAGTGAAAATTTACTTGAGGCTTTCTTCGGCGTTCGTTGTGGCCTGCAAGCCGTTTACGACAGCTGCGTTTTCCATCATCAAATTCAGAGAGCAAATGAAACCTGAATGTAAAAACAAGTCCTTAATCAAACAGCAATCTCAATCAAAGTACCTAATCAAGCTCAATCAGAGCAATACATGTCTAGATTAATGATAAGCCCATCATAATGAGAGAGCAAGTTCTAGGATTCATAATTGAAGTAAAGATAGGCAAAGTGCTCACTCCCCTCTTATCATTTCACAAAAGGATCAAAAAGGCTGTTGACGAACAGAATCATGATTTGATAGCACTAATCAGTAAAATTGAAAAAATGAGTAAAAATTTAACCAACCTGCTACATTGCTGACAAAATCTCTGTTCTATGCCATTAACAATAACTTTAGCAGTCTTTGAATGAACCTCACAAACTTTATGCCTCTTGTGGTAGTCTTTACAAGAGCTGAGATCCTTGTTACAGCCATAAACTTGGCAAAATGCAGTTTGGAGATTCACCCCTTGAGATCTTATTTTCTTATGAGAAGTAGATGACTCAGTGGAAGATGAAATTGCAGCTCTTTTGGAGTATTTGGAACTATGAACATCTCCTTGATCAATAAATCTACCAAGCTTCAAATCAATAAGAGATGAATCTCTATTGCTAGACTCGACAATGGAACCAGAAAGCTTTGAACTAGATTCCTCTTCTCCATGAAATGGATGAGAAGTGGGCAAAACAAGATTCAAGCTTCTCCCTCCATCAATTTTGGTATTCAGAACATCACTGACAGATTCATCAGGTAATTGTTTCCCAACCATTTGGGGAAATTCCATCTCCCCAAAGCTCTGATTCTCCACATGCTGACCACCATTGGAAAAAAGCATATTTTCTCCGAAACTAGAAGGGTTCTTAAATTCCCAACCCAACAAAGAATATTTACTTCTCAAAGGATTCATTTCATCAGACAAAAACCCCTTCCCTTGAGAACCATAGTTCCAAGACTCCATTATACAGAAAGATCAAAGCTTATGAGCTTTCAAAACAAACCCACATGAACAATCAAGTAAAACACCATGTTCAACAAACCCAACTCGAATAAAAGCTTTCAAATCATCATTAACAAACAAAACCTAGGTTATACTCAGAACCATCAAAATAGAAAGAAACCCACAAAATTCTGTACCAAAAGCAACCATAGGTTTGAAGCAATCAATCAATTGGGTTCAAAAGAGAAACCCATTATGGAGAATCGAAATACAGACAACAGAAATGCACAATACGACAAAAGAATGTCTGAATTTCACGTGAATGGAAGAGCTAGCTCAAGAGACAAACAAGAATGCTCAGCTTAGTGAATGAATGAAGTTAGAGCAAATACAGTAATAGATTGAAAAATGAGAGAATTGTTCAAAGAAAAACAAACAAAAATGAAGTTCCTCCAAATGATCTGAGAAACAAATTAGTGAAATGGGTTTGCAGAAGAATGAGACCTGCTTTTAAGAGAGTAGAAAAACAATGGCAATTGGATTTGCACAATATAAAGTTTAAAAGAAAAAAAAAATGCATCTGAAACTTGCTAAATCCTTGGATGTGTTATGAACAGTGAAGCTCAATTTTGAGGTGGATTAAGTACAATAAACCTGGATTTACACTTCAAAGTTGCTTTCTTTTTTACTAATTTGAAGATATTTTCTGCTTAGTAAGTAATCCTTTATATTATATGGTATAAAGTTCGATATGGTTCAAAATGATATTTTTTTTGAATTTATATTAGATAATATAAAATTTCATTTTAAAATAATTGTTTTATGAATGAAATATAATTATATGTATCGATCTTATAAATTTTAGAATATTTTATTATCTTTTTAATGTAAAATCATCTTCACATTAATATCATCTCAACATGTTCTTTAATAACATGAAAAAGGATGGATCTTTTGCCAATCTAATCTCTAACCCTTCAATCAAAGTTTTGATAATATTATGAACGAATTTGATTGGTGCCTTGGTCCATAAGGTAAATGAAAAGGGGAAAAGGTGTAACTAAGGATTAAATATGAAATTGTGACTAGACAATTGCTTCCAGCTAGATGTATACCAAGCACTTTTTTTTTGTTGTTGATCATATTCTCCAAGTAATATTTAGTTAATTTGAAGTTTTTAGTTATTTTTGTTATTTTTTATCCCTAAAATTGCAATAAGGAAATCAATTTCTCTCACTACCTCTAATGAAAGTAAATTTTGTCTCTTAATCCCAAAGTCATGTCCAAAAAGTTTGTCAGGTTGCTTTCCTAAAAATTTGAGAGTTAGAAATATACATATCTAGCATGGGGCAAGCTTTTTCATAGGATAAATTTGTTTGTTTGCAAATGAGAATTTATGAGTTAACAGTAAAAAATCTCAATTATGTAGTTATGAGAACTCTATAAATTTTTTTGGTTAAATTGCATTATTTTAAAAGTATACTTTTTACTCTTTTTTCACCCAAATTTGAATGTTTTGTATTAGTTTTTGATGTAACACATGATTTTGAATTATTTTTCTTTCTCACAGGTGAAATTTTATTTATGGTGATGTTGTTGCCACATCTCCCAAAACAAATAATAGGGTGAAGAGAATAATTTATAGATAAGGTTCCAATATCCTAATTATTTGTACTATTCATTTGTCATTACACTATTTTGATGCATATGTCTTGTAGTTAGTTTATTGTCTTAGTTTTGATGTAGATGTCTCTTTTTTAAAGACTCAGTTTTTCTACTTAGAAAAATTGTCCTTTCCTAGTATAAATAATCTAATAGATCATATTTATTTTCAAGATTCTTAATATTATGAACATGCATCTACTCAAATAATTCTATTTAGAATTCTTGCAATTGCAAAGATTAGGAGAAAAATGTAATGTTAACATCAATAAGGTATTATTGAAGGCACATGCTATTGGAAAGCTTCAACAACCTTTAGGAAAATTTAAAGCACTATTCATACATATGCTAGTTGAAATCACCAGAGGAAAGTGCAAATTAAAAAAGCCAATACTTCATCACAAAGAGACCAAAGAAAATAGAATTAAAAAAGCAAGACTTCGAAAATAAAATCAGCACTATTTTTTATTTTTATTTTTTTTTTTGGTGAGAAAAGCATTGCAATAAATTTTTTTTTTTTATTAAAGAGTTGACCAAACCAATAATTTGTGGAATAAATAGAAAAGATAGACCATTAATTGTGTGATTATCAAAACTTAAAATGTAATCCTATAATAATATCAACCCTACTTATAAATCTCATACCTTGAAGATTTGCCAACAATATCATTTTCTAATTTAGAGTTTAAAAAAATAAATTTTTGTAAGTGCCACTCAATTTTTTTTATCGATGTTTAAATCAATTCACACACTTCTTCTAGTCTAGTCGAACAAGTATTCAATTTTACTATACATCTGACAATTAAGGTAACTCTTACAATATTAAATCTTGATCATCATAATTTGAACTCATTCTCGAATCAAGATGTATGAATTAATGTTTCAATCTTTCTTTATTTTTCTTTGGGTGAATTTTGTATATGTGTATGAAATGTGAAAGAGAAAGAACCCACTAATTTTAAACAATTGAATGTGTCCATGTATGCTTTTCACATCCAAAATTGGGATTTAGGGCAACTTATTGCCAAGCTCTGTTATTGGGCAAATGGGCTCCATCAATTAACATCCTTACATATCTTTAACAAACTCATCTTGGTGTGGGGGTCACTTGTCACATCCTTTCATTAGAAAAGAAAGGGCCAAAAGGAAGTTTCCCCTCTAGTGGATTCATCTAAAACTTCCATTTTTTGGGGTGTTAAACCAAATTTCCAGATCTACTCCAAATCAAAGTGTAAATATAGATCGAAACCAAAATCAAATTAAGTAGAGATGAAATCATACACAAATAAAAAAAAAGATTGGAGAAGAGATAGCACACTGGATTTAAAGTGGTTCGGACTAGTCTATTCCATTGTTTAGAATGTGAAAAGATCTCTCTCACTCATAATTGACATTAAAGGGTATTCAAGAGCTCATAATTTGGTGGTTAGAGTTTTTTCTCTCTCAAATATAAAAGAAGCCTCATGGTGCTTTATATACTAGCTCTATTACACGCACTCAAATGATTAATTAACTTAATCTCATAACTAACCCAAGGTTTATTTAAACTCACCATTAAAGTTAAAATGCATCATGTGTAATTTTCAAAATAATAATAATAATAATAATCTTTTTCTACAAGTTTATATTATTAGATTGATAATTCACCAAATCCAACTTTTTAAAGTTCAATAATCCATGTTTATCAATGTGATATTTTTTTCCAAGGAAGAAAGAGTGGGGAAGTTTTACATTATTTATTATTTTTTTTGTGAAAATGAATTTTGTAAGGCATAATGTGGACAAAGCACTTTGTTGTTGCAGTTGGCTTATTGGTGTAATAATAGATAGATTTGAGTATTATTTTATTTATAGATTTATTTAATTTTCATCTGTTCAATTTTAATATTCGTACTTTCATAAAAATTTAAAATACTAATTTTTTTTTTTTGTTAATTTTTCTTAAAATGTATGTTTTTTTTTCAATAAATTTTAAATATATATTTACGTGTTATCTTTATTTTTATATATTTATACCTTCTAAAATTAATTTTTTTTAAAGAAATCTTCTAAAATTAAACATTTAAAAGATAACAAATTAAAGTGGAACAAATAAAAAATTAAGAAAACCCAAATGATATTTAAATAGGATAGACAAACAAAGCCTCATGGTGTGGAACTCAGCCACCTTTCCCAATCTTAAAAAACATTAAATAAATAAATAAATTGTCTACTGGCCAAACACTAGTGGACCATCCCCATGGGGTCCCTTTTAAGACCATTTAATTTTTATTTATTTATATTTCATTTATAATTCACAGTGATTTTGAGGAAGAGTATTCAATCAACCCTCTTTTGTTTGTGTATTTTTTCTCATTTCAAAATCATTGTTGTTTTTTGTAGTTAGGAAACTAATTAATGGTCTTAAACAAACAACATCCTCTCCTTCATGATTGAATATCCTAAGCCAAGACCATACATTTATCATCTACTTTTAACACTTATTTTTTATTTTT